>KE504676.1:428478-440524 GCA_000441515.1 Elaeis oleifera | reverse complement strand
GAGAGAGAGAGAGAGGATAATTAGGCTTTTTCGTTCTTCTTCATAGGTTCGAGGTCAAGTATATATATATGATCTCTTTAGTTATTTTTTTCTTGCTTTTTTTTTTTCCGGAGCGGAGTTTTTCTTGATCAGCTCTTGTAACGTGAGCATATGCTTCAAACCTAAACAATGTCAATTCTACCGTATGATTATGCTCTTGCTTGGATCTATTTTCTAGTTTTTCTTGATTGGTTTTGTTGAATAATTTTTGTTTGGTAATTATTTTAAAGCACAAGAAGCCCTAAACTATAGAGTGGTATGCCGTCCTGAGTTGATCAACTGTACCAATCTAAGATTCAAAATAAATACTAAACATAATAAAAATATTTGCATAGAATTGTGGAAGAAATAATTATGGAAGAAAAAATAAATTTATTTAAAGAAATAAATGCCAAAACAATGAGTTTCATTCCCTCAAAACGACGTCTTATGAAAGAAGCTTCACACAAAAATAATCCCTTCTCTCTTTTTTCCCATTTCTTTCGCACAAGAAAGATGCCAAAAGTCACTTTAAGTAGAACATCACATGGGTGGAATGCTTGTCTCCCACCCAACTCAAAGGCAAAATGCACTAAACACAAACTTTAAAATTTTGAAAAAATTAATAAATATAATAATACAAGAAGTAGAGTTCTATTTGAAATAGAACACAGAAAGAATAATTAAACAAAATCATATTTAAAGTTGGATACATATTGATTTTTCAATACTTCCCCTCATTGCAAAGTCCATACTAACAATACCGAGCTTGCCGATGTTGTAAAACACCATAGCAACCACCACCATTATTACTACAGTAATAGGACTATATAATAAATTATCGAATCAACAATTAAATAATAAAATTTCTTTTTATCTCGAACAATAATTCTTTACTAGCCTGTCCTCTTCGATGCATATATTGAAAATTGATGATGATGTCCTATAATACTTTCTCTCCTCACCGACTCTATTGTCATAATATCGAGATTTTTTGGACATCCGGTTTATCCCATCAAACATCAAGTTGCTAGTTATAATAATTGTGAGCATCGATCATTACCTGCATATCCACATGCTCCCACTTTCACTACTCCATATATCTACATATAATTCTTTTATTCTGAACATGAATTAAATCCTCTTGCATTAAATTTTGTAATAGCTTGAACTTTGAAGTTGCTTTAAATTAATCGGTACACCAAAAACCTTGTCGAATACCAAGGCACGATATGAATTATCTCTACCAAGCATGTCTTTTGTTGCTTGATCTCCAAAGCTAATTTAAACTAAGTCAATTCTTCATCTTTATGACTGAATAAATCTCTATAATAAATATCTATACTTGGATAACTTCAACATAAGACTCTTCTACACGATTTGATTCTTCAATATGGATCTCCATAGCCCGATCGACTATGACTCTTCTTAAATAATTCTAGAATCAGCTAGTTCTTCAACCATGATTGCTTCTTAACTCGATATAACATCTACCTGAACAAGCCCCTCTTGCTCTTAGAATTGATTGATTCTTCAGCTAATCAACCTTGCCATGTTCTCGAGTCTTCAGAAGTTGATCTAGTTTATAACTGATCAAATTCTTCCTATTTCAAATTTTTATCTTTAAACCAATTTTGTTCTCCTTCTAGATGTTTGGAGAAGCTTGGAACGAGAATCTACTCTTCAGATAATTTTTCTTTGGGATGTCTAATCTTGCATAAATTTGAGTGGATGATAGTAAAATAACATATACTTTTTTTGACTTCTTTACATTTAGAATATAGAGATAATTTTCTTTATCAACTTAATTTAATAATCTATTTACCTTTCTGATTTCAAATTCTACTTTCTTCTTGCATACTACTCTTCTTATAATCTTTTCCTTGTTAAGAGACTTCAAACTCCTCGCTAACTCTCCTCTCACCTTCGGTCACTCCTTGCTGTATCCCTTCACCGATGGAAACAGTGTGGAAGCCGTACATTCTTTTTGATGTAGTTCCATCCTCCTCAGCCCTTATCATAGGAGTTCTTCTTTTCTTGATCCTTCATTAAGTAGCAAAAAATGGGTCATCCCTGGACTATCACGTAGAGATATACAGAAGATGCCGGTATTCCATCACCAAGATCGAGCTACTGCCTCCAGTTGTGCCATTTGCTTGCAAGCATTCCAGGGTGACGATAAGTGCCGTCTCCTTCCAGGGTGCCTCCATGCCTTTCACGACGAGTGTATCGACCCGTGGCTATAAATTTCGGCAACTTGCCCATCATGCAGTGCCCATCATTCGCGTATATATCGACCCCCCACCTTCTTTTTTATCTTTATAGGAGATAGCTGCAACACGTACGCTAACATTACAGCGGCCATTATTTTCTGAATTCATGCATTGTTCTTTCTTTCTATAAAATTTATTGTAGGAAAATTATTGACTTCAATTTGTATATTTGTATGACGAAGATTTCTTTGTGAATCCAAAAAATATATTATCCATGGACACGTTTGACAGACCCAAAAGACCCTCAACACTTTGGTATAGATATATAATATACATGTCAAAAGAAAGATCTATTGAATTTGTAATATTGTTCTCCTTCTGTTATAATCTAGTCCATGAAACTTTGCCATCGTGAGCTATTTTATAGACATTGTCCTAAGATAGCAAATAAACTTTCATCAAGATTTCTGGTTGCATGGTGAAGTTCCTACCATTGAATTAAAGGAAGGGATTGTCCCCAAAATTCTTGAATATATATGCACTCCTATAGACCTATGGAGAGATTTATGTCTTTAGCAGCATTATTAATCCTTCCAGTCATGCAATATAGTCATTGAGTTTAATTTGTAATAGTAAGATTGCCGCTAAACCCTAGTGGAAGATTTAGCTGGAGATCGGTTAGACGTCGAAAAGAATACAAATCTGAGGACCGCTAGACCTACAAAAGTATCCACTTGCTGGAATGTATCCAACAGAGGATCTTCTAATAGTTAAGTCAATCAAAATTTAAGAAATAATTGAAAGTGGAAACCACAAGCGAATAGGAATGTTCGAAAACCTTACCTTCATTCCCCTTCTCATCTCTCTTTATATAGAGGTGAGTTTCTTACTGTTATCTTATAAATTTCGTCTTCTAAAGTGTGGGAGTTACTGAATTGATAGAAGTTATCATGGGTAGTTAATACCTCCACGATTGTATTATCATAGGCAGTTAAGACCTCCACGATTATGTTGTCATAGGCAGTTAAGTTTAAGTAGTTAATATGCCTTTCGTACGTCATAATCATATCCATGACCTCTAGTATTCTGAGTTATCGGTTATAGTTCTTGTGGCCAATAGGCCAGTAAAATTCTGAGCTCCTAGTCAGTAGATTAACAACATTCTTATTGGTTCAAATTTTTCTAGTCGGTTACATAAGGTAGCTAACTATGTATGCTCAAGCCGTCAACATAATCTAGCCAAACCTTCAAAATCGAAGAATGCTTATCAGATTATCTCCGAGAATTCTTTTTGGGATCTATCCAAGGTCTAAAAGCCTCGTAGATACCTCAACAAATAAATTTTATACTTTAAGAGTAAAAAGATGTTGAGAGTTTAGGTAGTTCTACGTGCCCAACCCATGAACCAATGATATTCTAAATTTATTTTTTTATTATTCATAAATTATGAAAAATAACTATAAACTAAATGTATACGCATGCATGCATGTTCCTGCACAGAGGATCCAACTTGATTCTTAATTATAATTTAGTTGTATGTGTATGTTAGATTCAGATTTTGAGGAAGTGATCAAAGTTACCCTTGATTATAATTTGCGACGGAAAGGATGGCAACTAACTCTGATAAGTTAGTTGGTTTATTGCAAGTCAGAATTTTAATGTAAATTTAAGAATTTTAATTTCTAAATCTTTTCACTTTTCCAAGTCTATATTCTCTCATAAATTGTAGTGTTATTGTCTTTAGGAGCTATTTGGTCATTACAAGTCAAAGAAATGGGCAATTTAAATAATATATTATAAATATCATAGACTTAGAGAATTACTTTCAAATTAGAAATTCAGTACATACTAATTTTAAGAATTATGAATTCTCTAGGACCTAGCAAACTATTATTTAATAGCTTGACTTTAGATCCTTCGTATATGCAATTAAATTGATTAGATGATGCGGTTGTTAGTCATGTATTCATTGTAAGGTTATAATGATATATGACAGGGTATGATTAATTTCTGCCACCCAAGGACACCAAGTAAATGTAACAGTCAAAACCTAGATTCTTCTGCACAGATTTTTCTAGTTTTGCAGCTTGTAAAACAGTATGTACAAATGCATAAAAAAATGATGAAATATAATCAAAAGTTATAATTGTTTATGATTTAATTCTAAAATTTTATTTAAATTTTTATAGTATATTATTTAAAACCTTTAATTGCATATGGTTGCCATAGAATCATTTATTTTATGATTATGATATGAAATATGAAAAATAAAATTTGAAACAAAAAATTGCTCTATGATCCTCACGGAGGATAGAACTTGAAATTTGCTTTTCCATAATAATAGCAACAAACTATCCTTGGGTCACTATATAAAACATGGAAATAAAATGTACAGATTGGATTTTCTATAATTGATTAATTTATTAAGATCTAAATCTCATTTTTTTGTAGCAACTACTAAATAATTCTGGAGTTATTATATCAAACATGAAAAAATAGAATTTGATGATAAGTATCTCAAGTAAATTTCAAATTTTGTGCTTTCAGATAGTGATCATAGAGGCATTTTGAAGCCACTATATATATGAAATGCATAACAAATGAAAGTTCATGGCCGATCCTTCTATTACTCATTAATTATATTAAAATTTAATTTCTTGTTTCTACGTAATGATGATGGATGCAATGAAAGTGACACTAGTCGTTGGAAGGCTAGGAGACCTTGCAATCAATTGTTATATCATAGATTTAAAATTACTTTATTTATGAAGAAAAGTGTCCTAAACTGGCACTGCATGCAAATTTTAGACCTGCCAAAAAAATTTGTTGTTTGATTTAGTCTCAAATGTGATTCTTGAACTTCTTTCCAAACCTATCTGAAGTGGTCAGAGTGATAACAAGTTTTAGGTTATGATAACTAATTTAGATCCTGAAAACACAATCAACCTTCTCTTTCCACTTGCCACATAGAATGGGAATAGAGCGCTAAATAGCACGAATGATCTTATAAACAAGCATATGGGACTATCTAAATTACCAATTTGGGAAACCATACATTTACATAATTAACATCTCATGCATGCATTACACGTGCAAGCTATGTGGTTGGTCAAACATGCCAAACCAATTGAATACCGCAGGAAATGAATCCATCACAAGAAGAACTAATTAAAATGAAAAGAAAAAAATGGTAAGGGGATTCATAGAAATCAAATGGTGAAGAATAGATTAGGGGTGCAATCGAGTCGAGTAGTTGAAAGTTCGAACTCGATTTGACTCAAAATACCTCGATTGGAAACTCGATTCGAGATCGATCAAGCCTTCATATCCCAAACTTGAACTCGGCTCGATAAAAAATAAGTAAAACTCGAGATTGACTTGAGTGAACTCGATTATCAACCGAGCTATACTTCAGCCCAAATTCGAACTCGAAATCGAACCTTAATTTACTAATATTATATATGTATATTAATATATATTATAAATAAAGATAATATTAATAAAAAAATATAAATTTTAGTAGACTCGCGAGTTTTCGAGTCAAGTATTCTACTAATCGAGCTCAACTCAAAAACTATTCGAGCTACTCAAGCTCGATAATAATTGAGTTGAGTTGAGCTCAAGTAACTCACGAGTAGCTCGACCAATTTTCATCCTTAGTATAGACTAAAGGAAGAAAAATGATTGCTTCCTTTTGAGAAAGAAGCACAAGCTTGTTTTAATCATGGATACTTGTAGACCACTCCATTTGAATTGTTAATATTTTGTCAATTATGATTAGGTAGGCATAAAAATCTATATAGTATAACATAAAAGACATTTTCCAAGAGGAATTGCATATAACATTGCCTAGTATATATAGGGAAATTAAGAAGTTTCTGTAGAAAATTACAGATACGAGTGTTTTAGGGAAATTAAGAATCTTCAAATATTTTTACTTTCTATATTACATAGGTTGCAGAGACATCTATTCAGAATAATAAATAAATTTTTAATTGAAAGACTTCTAAAAATTTTTACAATTATATCATGTATTCAAAACAAAATTTAAGTTAAAGCTACCTATTAATATTTCTTAATTAGAAAACTTGTGTTTCATAAAAATTAAGAAGCTCCAAATATCTTGTGTTCTATGTTGCGTAGGTTAAATATATATCTACTTTAAATAATAAATAGAACTTTGATTGAAAACTTCTAAAACTTTTTTAAATAAGAAAAATTGTGGTAGATGTGAAAATATTAATAATAAATAGAAGGCAGGTAATCGATTCTAGAAGAATATGAGAATATTAAAAGAGGCACATGAGAATAATCAGTCGCTACATCTCCTAACCTAAAAGACTCACCATCTGCGACTGCTTCACCAGATGCCAAGTCATCACAGTTCTCATGATAATAATAAATGGTCATTTTGTTATAATCTAACAAAATGCAATTGGATGGAAAGTTTCCTCCATTTTCAATTTCTATACGCATATCATATTCCGGTCTCCAACCAACATCAATAAATGTGTTGGCCCAGCCCTTCGGTCCAAATTATGGGCTTGGTCTCATCACCCTTATTCTATCTGGTTCGGTAGCGAACACGTCAATCATCAGGATTCGAAGTCAATAGAGTATGATACAACTTGCTTCACGCATAAAAAAGAACGATGATCTCCATCCTTGTTAGGTGGCACAAATATCGGTGTATGCCCATCCCAAACGGGCACCCGAAGATTCGGAGCGCCCTTACCAAACGCACAGATCGGATGGTGTCCATGATCTCCCACAACCCGCATAGATCAGGAGTCGTTCACGTGGTCCGGGGAATCGAATTCCTTTGCGCGTTAGCTTTTTCTATTCGCAAAATAAAGCTTCACGGATCGCAAAGACTCGAGAGATTGCTTGCGGTCCCCTTACGTTCCCCATCTAAATAATAGTAAAAAAATGAAAAGAATCATTTTGCTTTCTTTTTTTTTTTTATTTTCATTTCTCAATTCTGAACAAATCAATCTCAAACCAACTGTGGGTAAATAGTAAATTAGGGGAAAAAAATAATCACTCCAGTATACACAGTTGACGAACCAATCACATCCGTCCGATGAGAGAGTACCTAACTGTTGCTGTACAAGAGAACCAAGCAGACATCAAGATTGCGCCACCGTCGTCGTGGTGGACGCGGTGATGGTCAGCGCGGAAATCTGGCCGTCCGGTCGGCCTCCAGCGCCGCGGCCCACCTCCGGCAGATCCGGCCGAGGGTGGCCGCCTTCCGCCTCGCCCTCTCGGTCCCCGACCCCATCAGCTCCCATATGACCCACTCGATCCCCGGCGTCGCAGCTAGCTCCGCCACCGCGGAGCAACCAGCTCGCCGGCAGACCTGAACCAGCGCCGCGGCCGCGCTCTCTCTTGCCCAGTCGGTCCCGCGCCTCAAAACCCGTACCAACTTGGAGACGGATCCGTCCGCCTGACCCACCGCCTCGGCGCCGCCTCTCTTCGCCACAGCTGCGAGAACCGCCACCGCCTCCGCCGCCACCTCCACCGCCCAGACCGTCTCCAGCGCCGCCTCCACCACGCCGCCCTCGACCAACCGAGAAATATTCTCCCGGTCTCCGGCCAAGCTCAAAATCGCCGCCAGCGCGTCCTTTTCGTGCTGGTGGCCCGCTTTGATGAGACTGACCAGTTGCTCGATGACACGTGGATTGCGGCCCAATCGCCTGCGGTAGGCGTGGATGGAGGACAAGCTCAGGATGGTGGCGGCCGCGTTCTCCTTCGCCCGCCACGTGGCAGCGCTCGCCATCACGTCGATGATGCCGTCAACGCCGCCGTCCGCGTGCATTATTCGCTTCTTGTTAGCTTCCAGGATTGAGAGGTTAAGCAAAGCGGTAACGGCGTTAACTTGGAGGCCTTGGTCTTCCGAACGGAGCAGTGGGAGCAGTAACGGAATGGCGCCGGCATCCGCGACGAAGGCGCGGTTGTCGGATCCGGATTTGGCCAGCTGGCGGAGCTCGTGGACGACGCGGTTCGCCGCCTCCGTGGACGGCGAGGCGGCGAGTTTCTGGACGAGGAAAGATGCCGTCATCCTCGCCGCCTCGAGGGCGGCCTTGTTGGCGCTAACGGCGTTGGCCTCGCCGCCGTTCCCGGGCTCGGCGCCGTCGAACGGCACGTGCTGCTCGCGGCACCACTGGGAGATCAAGTTCTTGAGGCCCCTGTTGGGGATCAAGTTGGTGTGGGCGAGGGCCTGGCCGGTCTTGGGACACGTGGCGTGACCGGAGGCGATCCACCGGCTGATGGACTCCCGATCGTACGTCTGCCCGGTCGCCACCACGACGGGATCCCGCATCAGCTCGAGCGAGATCGGGCACCGGAAGTCGGCGGGGATGGCGAGGTCCGTCGCCGAGAAGCTAAATTTCCGGCGGACTCGGATCTCGGGGTGGAGGCGCCGTAGAGGACGCACTTGGCGTAGCGGACGAGGCCGACGAGGGCGATCATAGCCGCCGTCCATTTCTCGGCGACGCGGTCGCCAATCTCGCGCTCCAGCGACTCGATCTCGGTGCGGCAGCTCCGGGAATCGTCCAGCCCCAATCTTTCGAACACCGCCTCCAGCTTGGACCGGTCGGGACGATTTCCCGCTCGATCTCGCGGATGATGTCAAGAATCTCGCCACGGAGCGCCGCCTCCGCTGGATCCACGGAAGCCACTGACCGGCGGCACTGGCGGCGGACCAGATCCACCAGATCCCTCACATCCTCACCCACATCAATCTCAGCCAGGGGAAGAATATCCAGCAGAGTAGACAGGTCGAGGGTGAGCTCATGGAACTCGTTGGCGACGCTCTCGGCCTGGAGGAGAAGCCGCATCCGGCTCCGGGTGGAGCAATCGGCTAGCAAGGCCTTGAACCGCTGAAAAACGAGAAGAATCTCTTTGAGACAAAGGGAGGTGGATCGGGGAAGAGCGGGGGCAGGATCTCGGAGGAGCTCCTCGAAGAACGCAGCCAAAAGCTTCGACTTGCGAGCAATTGATGAAAAGTTTCGATTTTGGAGTGACATGGGGGGCTCGCAGAGAGAGATCTCTCGCGAGAGCCGAAGTAGAGATCGGACGACATCGGGATCGGGGGGAGTGGGAAGAAGAGGGGGACGAGGGAGATTGAAGGAAGAGATTGCCATGGAAGGCGTGTGGGACTACAAACCAGAGACCAAAACCTTTCTCTTTGGTTGGCAGAGGGAGGGGAGAATATTTATACCACCAATTCGGCGTTGCGTGTGACGAGTTTGTGAGGTATGAGCTGGGAGAGACGAGGCGAAGGTCGGAACTTGGAAAGATCGCCGGCTTTCCTAAATTTTATATTATTTTGTGTGCGAGAGGGATTGGGGGAGATTGGGACCGTTGGATGGAGAGAACGACGGCGGATGATGGGCTCGCGTCGAGGTGGTCGTGGGCTGAGATGGGGTTGTGGGGGTCCAAATTTTGATCGTTTCGCGGCTTCCCGGTCTCCTCTTTCTAGTGGATAGACGGCTGGAATTATCGCATTCTTTAACGAAATTACTGGAGTTAATACCATGGGAATTGCAGAAATTTACGAGAATGCCACGATGATAAGGATGTTGTTCCTTCTGGGCTGGTCAATTGGTGGCGCCTGGATTGGTAGGTTTGGACACGGTACCATTTTGTTCTGCGGCTGAGATGATGGATGGAGTCAAATTATAGCGCGTGTATTTCTCTTGACTGTTATTATACACGTGTTAAATAAACTGTAAATGAAATACTTGTCAGAATGCATACTCTTAATTTGAATCCTTCTTAAAAACATCGGGTAATTGAAAATAATAATAATAATAAATCTGTTGAATAAAAAATAGTAATGTTTGGTGTCAATACCATACTTTGCCAGCATGTATGGAATAATTAAGTGAGCTAAGAAGCTCTATCATTCTATGCTAAAGAAAATATTAATAATTGTTGGAATATGTTTTATGTGTCTCTTTAAGTAGAAGGGATAAGCCCCTATGCATCTCAACACTGTAATGCATCGAATTTAGACATGTCATTTCCTTTCTTCCATCCTAATCCGAAAAGAATTTCTCATTTATTGAAAAGGCATACACCATATGTTTTATGATAATTAAAATAATGTATTCTAATAAAAAAAAAAAGGGCCACAGCATCATTTTAAACACATGATTCACTAAACAATTAATAGCTGACAAATGGAGATTAAAGACTACTTATAACTAAAAATGAGATATTCCATACCTCTCCAACCAAAATAAAGAAATATTTTGGGATTATGTTTGAAAAAAAAAGGGGCTTGTCAAAATATCTAAACATATATTTCCATAGCATGCCAACTTGTGCCTTCTTGATTTCATATGTACTTATCATCATGGAGCAATTTCCACACAACTGCATGATAGACTTCCTCAATCGCAATCAAGTCATGGATGCTCCAAAAAAAATCACGATCAGCCATGTCTAGCCTTTTTATCTTTTCCAGTTGTTCCTGGATCCACTTGCCGGCCGTTGTCCCACCAATTTGACCCTGGGTTACTTTAAGGTTGGATTCCACCATGCAAACAAGATCACACATTGTCCAAGTGCATCTTCCCTGCCGTTTACATACGGATGACAGTGGGATGTCTGAAAGACAAAGACGGAAAGACGAGCAATATCTGTCAAATTACTTTAAGGTGTATGATTTACGTATGGTTGGTTACAACATGAATGATAGGTTCTCCTTTGTGAACACACCGAAATTTGCTGACTAGATAAAGGCCTCCTTTTAGTTGCTGCCAGGTATTGATCCCGTACTCCACACCTTAGACCATGCGTGGGGTATGAAAGACTTGTTATCAACGTTACCACAAACTTGAGATGACATCCAACTTCCATAAGACTTCTGTTGATATTAACTGATCGAGAACATAGACCTCTGTTCTGCCCTCTTCCATAGAACAGGACGAAGCTTTGAAAATGGTGACGAAATTGCTGAGAAATATATTTGATACCTCGGCAATTTCTATGTTAGTGACGTGGCTTTGGATGACATTGCGAATCTGTACAATTTTAATATTCTAGTATTCTAAACTGCACCAGTTCTACCCTGTTATTTTCTGAGGGAGACTCATCCTGTTATTTTCTGGTTTATGGAAGCTCTCCCCGGTCCGGTAGCGGTCCTTGGAAGGGCACTTCTATGCTTGGCTGATGCTTCAATTGGGTTGAGCCTCACTACCCTGGAAGGAACACCTCCCTGTTACTGAAAAATAAAAAATAAGAAAAAAAAATCACTTGTATGGCTAAAATTAATGAAGTGTCATAATGTGAGTTTCACTTTGCTAGATCCATGCAAAGAGTGGTCTTTTTGCATGCTTCTTTGATGTAATACGATTGTCTTTCTTATTCAACCTCTTTTCATTAATTATATCAAATAAATTCTATTTGTGCATAAAATAATAAATTTCTCTTTGGACTCCATTAATTTTGCATTTCACAAAAGAACATAACATCGGATCTAATCTATATTGTTGATCTTTTTTTTATATCAGTTAAAATTTTTCAGTTTGATTGATTGATTAATGTATATTACATGAGCAAAGTGGATGATTCACAGCACCAAGAATTGACAAAGCAGGTAATATAATAATTTCTTCCTCAAAAATTATCCTGCTTCCCTAAATGTCCATCAACGAATAATAGATGCAATATCTTCTTCAAGAATGTTATGGTCATGAATAGTGATGGAGTCTGACATTAAATATTGGAAGGGCAAAATAATAATTATTAATAATTTTAATAAATATTTATAATAATAATAAATAAAATATATATATCAAAAAAAT
>KE504676.1:402898-421099 GCA_000441515.1 Elaeis oleifera | reverse complement strand
GGGATTTAGAATTTGAACTGTGATGGTAACCTTGCCACTAAACTTTTTATATGTTTAATGATGGAAAATTACATCAACATCTTTGCAAGTTTTCGCAATTTACATTTATATCTCAAAAGTTTTAATTTCTTTAATTAAATCTCCAAACTTAAGTTTTGATTGCAATATAGCCTAGTCGTCCTTCACAGTAAGAATCCATAAACATGTGATTGTTACGTTATGTGAGTTTAGATACAAAATTCCTTCAACATCCTTATTAGCTAGATTAGAAAGAAAGTTATATTTTGATGGAAATGAAAATACGAGGATGTATTAGTCATTTCATACTTATGATTAAAGGTGCCAGGGCTTGAGTAAATGTTTAAGCCTCATTGCAGTCAACATGTAACTTTCGGGATCTAGCTAAAAAAATTGAAATATTTAAGATATAAGTACAAATCATGAAAAATTAAAAGGGTATCTCTATAATATTTCTAAATGATAAAGATAATGATATATGATAGTAGCGGTGAAAGTGGTGATCATTTAGCTGATGAGTGCATTGGAGATTCTGATGTACACATTATTTTCTTTCTCCAATAAATATAATATCTTTTCCTAATGTGAACATGAGGCATCAACTATAGAGTGGGGTGCTAACCAGAGAAGCCAGGTTGGTTGCCTAGTCCTAATTATAATTTATGGCACCTAGATCCAAGCTCATATTTAATAATAACAATTTATGTTTATTGATTTCTTTGTCGACAACATGGTAAAATGGGGCCTAATTAAATTATAGGATAATTAAGTAGATAAGTCTTTTTTTAAAAAAATATTGGACAAAAATGATACTTGCCATGAGGATTTTTCAAAAAGAAATCTCCCATGGGAAAATTTCAAACAACAAACATACAACTCCAATTTCGCATCCTTTTACGTTAAACACTATACAAGAAGTAGAGTTCACCAAAAGAAAAAAAGAAAAGAAAAAGAAGTAGAGAGAGGTGCAATGGTGCAACTACAAAAGAAATATTGACTTATGCATGTGATTTCTCTTTTCTTTTCTATTAGATGAAAGTGATTTCTCCAAGTCACAATAGCATGAGTTATAATATGCAGTTTGTTTATCGCATTCCATGTATCTTCGGTACCATTATAACATAATGATCAGGTGTGACAGCCACTTCAAGACCGTACCAAGCCGTCCAATCAATTATTTGATTGGTGCAGGATCCTTTTCAAATGGATGCAGCAATCTTTAGATAGTGCTTGATGATGGAGACCCAATAGTTAAACTTAAGAGTTTCAATTTCCAATCATTTAATGTAAAGATAGTCGCCTCTATTACATTCCCAGGTTAGTTTCAATCTTAACCTTCCAAGGTTGAACCTTTTCCCTTTTGTGGGATAGGTGGTGGGGTGTAGGAGGGGGGTTTGGTGGGGTGGGCTGAAGATAGGACCTCCCTACCTTTATCCGTACAAAGGATAAGACCAGGAATTAGGTCCTCATACAAATGAGATTCTCTAGGGTTGTTACAAATATTTATGTATCAACCAGGATTTCGAAGGACAAAGCACACTTCATGATTGGAAATGAAGAATGACTGATCTAACCAGGATTTATAGCCTGGGTTGGTTTTTAGCAGGCTCGGTCTGGGCCATGCGCATCCACTTGTAACCTCTATAAGAAGATCAGGCCCAAAAATTTGTCGATAAAAAGCCTCTCTCAAACCTGGGTATATCACAAGAGAAATTCTTTGTGCACTGTGGGTGGTGGAGAACGCAGGCACCCTCACGATGATTGGCTCACTTGCAGAATCGTAGCACGGCATATGAAATAAAAATTGTTCTTCCGATTCCACACATGAGTCAATCATCATGGGCGATGCTGCACGTGGTTCTGTATCGCCTGCAGTGCACAAAAATTCTCATATCACAAACTCTCATTATGGTCAGGCCCAAAAAATTATCCAATGAGGCCAATAGTATGGGCCAGCCCAACTAAATCCTGTGGCTACATGGTTGAAATTTGCCATAAAATATCCCAAGGAGCTAAAACTCAACTAAAATGGAAAACAATTCAAGAGCTGTCTAATGGGGCAATCAAACCTATTTGGGGCCTGTCTCGATATTCTCATGGGATTGGGCTAACAATCCTATAGGAATCATCAATGCCATGATCAATGTTATCACACATGCATTACTTTTGGTAACCAATCTAATTTTGCGGAGACAAGTGCAACCGTGCAATGAGCAATGTAATTAATGGTCAGCATTCTACGGCTAAAGTTGACTTTGTTTGTAGCTTTGTAGTGGCCCACTAAGAAAGCCAGTCCTGGGTACTCATGGATACGGTCTAGCCCAGTCTACATAAGCCTATTTCTAATTGGTTATATTGGCCTAATTCAATGATCCAATAGGATTTTCAATCCATCTATCCAAACAGGTCCTTAGACTCATTTCACTACTAGGTTAGTTTAAAACTGTGTCCACTATACACAAGATGGTATCTACGATAGTTTGAAATTTCCCCTCCTACGTCAACAGGTTCTATTACTAGATCATATACTTCTTTCTTCCCTGCGGCGAAAAGGCTCGGCCCTTCAGATATGAATACAGATGGGGTTTCCTTGGGTTTAGAAGCTTGGACCGGGGCCCAATAGAGGAGAACCCAATTATGAGATTTGTCCACAAGCTTAGGCACCTCCGCAGATAGGTAGGGTTGTATCTTTCCTGCAAAAGTATGAATCATCTTCCTTGACGTAAATCAACCGATGGATCATGCAAACATCACTTTAAGATTTTTGCAAACATCACTTTAAGATTTGTGCAACCTTGCAAAATTACATCAACTGGGTGAGTTAAGAATAAAAGATAGATTCATCAATATAGATGCCTACATAAAAAAAAAAAGTATATCCAATTGCCAAACTTTGTTATATAACAAACAAGTAATCATTTATGGCAAATAATTCAACAATAATATTACATGTATGGACAGCTACATTTTGACATTTTATGACCTATTATTATTTTAGAAAGCTAATTATTGAATCAAAGCATTGCTTAGTTGTAATATTCATTACATGTATGCCTTTCTAAATTATTTCTTACTGTATGTATATCTCATTGAAAATTTACTATTTGCATATACATCCTGATTATTTTTTTATTTTGTATATGTATCCACTAAGGGTAGTTCAGTCATTTTAAATTTAAATAGTTTATTTCTTAACAGCATTAAATAGCATGAGTAAAGAAGAAGAAAAGAAGAAAAAAGAGGAGAAGGAAGAGGGTATACATGAAAAATATGAATTTTATGAGGACATACATACAAATATCGATTTTATGGAGTATTTATATAATTTTATATATTGAAGAGGATATACATGTAAAAAAATCTTAAACAAAATAAAAGTGCAATGAATGGTATTAGACAATTACAAAGGATAGCACGTGAATGATAATATTATAAATTAAAGATGAAAAGGATGGGTATCTATAATGAAATTAATGAAGTTGGTGGAGGACATATTTTGCAATATATACCCTATTCTACATAGTATGGATGAAGAGATAAATGTTGATATAAATGATGAAGATATTTATGGAAATAATTTTGATCGCATTCTTTATGAAGGGATGTAATGGTTGATGTATCAAGAGTGCATCCAATTATTGATGATTCTTGCCGTGAGTAAAGAAAATCATAAGGAAAGAAGAAGCAAGGGGTAGAAATTGATATGTGAGGTTAATATTGATATATTCGAAATTGATAATGATGAGTATTGTATTAACCATATTATTATTATTTTGCCTAAATGATGTGAACTTAGTGAATGTACTCAATTCAATAATTGCTAAATAGGGTAATCAGCTTATTTGCAAATTAAATCTTTCCTAAGTTAAAATTTTAAACTTATAGTTTTTTCTTAATTCGTATAATGCCTGGTCTCCCTTAATTGTGGGGATCAAATCAATCTTCTCAAGTTATGAATGGCAATCTATATATTAATAAATCCACTATATCTTTGTCGAATAATCAAATTATATGAAATTAAATCAGCAATTTTTTAATGAATATTATTATTTACTATAGCGTGTCCATATATATTTAGAATGGCATATCACAATAATCAAATTATATGAAATTAAATCAGCAAATTATTTATGAATATTATTATTTACTATAACATGCTCATATATATTTAGAATAGCATATCACGTTGATTCAATTGATAACTCAAGCCATAAATAGTAGTCTATGTATTGTCTGCATAAGTTGTGGAAACTTACCATGCATCTTTACAGAGAAAAGTCATATATTGTATAAATTTAAATAAAGCCTTCAAAAATTTTCTTTTTCCCAAAATTATTAGGCTTCATCCTGCTCATGATTTCTCAAGGACAAGTAGTGATGGAGTGGAAGGGTGTTCAAGTGATCCTTGTAGTAGCTGCCATTCTAGTCTTGCTCGTTGGGCAAAGCCTGGCATCAAAATGCGTAGACGAATGTTACGCCAAATGCAAATTTGGGTAACCCGGGCTGGTGGTGTAAAGCCAAGTGCGAATATTATTGTAAAGGTCACAAGTTTTCTGCAGATAATTAGGTTGACTCTGGTTGTAGCTTCGCATGTGGGAAGTCCTCCTGTAGCCAACTTGATCCAGGTGAGATCAAATTTATATTATCTCATATCCTCCCTTACGTAGTACTATCGATGCCATTATGAGCCACTTGTTTGTTGAGCGTAGACTCTATCAACTGCATCTCTTAACTATCTTTGATGCTTGATGGCAGAGGGAAAAGATGTGGGGCCTTCTTGTCGACATGCTCGAAGAGCTGTACCAAAGCGAGGAAGTCTTTGTGATGCAGGCCTGCATCACTGGAGATCTAGGTAAGACGATGAGAATAAGCTCTTGAATTTTGATAGAGGGAGAGCATTTGCACAGAAATATATAATGACAAGCTTTTGCTGATTAATTACTTGTATTAGAATGAAATTTTCTAATTTGAAATACGCATGGCAAAATTTATGAAAACTAAGTAAAGCAGATCCCTTGGTTACCTTGAAGTTTTTGTTAATGTTTGTAGGGCAAAAGTAAAAATTCTTTGTATTTTATCCAGTTTTGCAAATACCCCTATATCTTTAATTTGAACAATGTCAACCTTATACTTTATAGATTATTGTAATATCCCCCACCGACCCTCTAATTTGAGGGCAAGCTCGCCACTGAGGCTATATGGTATATTATTTGAAGTTAGATGACTGATATGATTTTATTAGATTATTTAAATAAATAAAATGTGATATGAACTTAAATAGTCTAATGACTAAATATCCAAACTCCAACATTAACTATCCCTTTCCCCAACTCTCCTCCCCATTGATAGCCGTACAACCCTCAGCCTATGAAAGAAGAGAGGGAGAGGAAAAATAAAATGAAGAGAGAAGAAGAAGGGGAGGATGGGGATGATGGCATGGGGTTATTTTGGCACCCTCTCTTTTATACTATTAGTTTTGGCTCTGTTAGCTTCTGTTTAGAATGTTTTTGGTGCTCAACAGATTCCACACCCTCCCCCTTCTCTCTCTCCCTTCTCCTTTCCCACTCCGATCAAAATCGTTCTCCGCTTGAATCTCTGTTCTCTGTTTAAAATCCCACTAGAAGCTAATTTTTTTTATTTTTTTAGAATAAATTATAAGAACATCTCCTCAATTTTAGTTCAATTTTACTTATATCCTTTCGACTTTAAATATATCGAACTAGTACTTAAAATTTTGAGATATTCCATATGGTCTTACCATTGATCTCTATTAATAGAATGATATTATTATTTATAAATGATCAATGACCCTATCTCCATCTCTTTCTCCTTCTCCTCCTTCTCCAATTGCTCATTTTCTCCACCTTCAATGCTGACGTCTCTCCTCCCTCCTTCCCCATCCTTCTTTTCTTCTCATCCTCTCTTTCTTTCTCCTCCTCCAAATCTGCTTATGAGCCTTCTTCCTCCATGGTGACTTTTTCTATCTCCATCCATTCCTCATCGACAATCTCTCATACCCTCCTCTTTTTCTCCTCACCTACTTCTCCTCCTCTTCTTGCACGCTTGCTTGTGAGCCCTCTCTCTCCATGGTAGCTCCCTTCATCTCCATCCACCTCGTCGGCTAATCCTCCTCTCCTTTCTCTTCTCTCACTTCTCCTCCTCTTCCTCCAAATCCGTCTATGTCCCTCTCCATAGCAGCTCCCACCGTCCCTTTCTCACTGCGACCTCTCCTATTCACCTCCTCTTCTTCCTCGTCATCTATATTTCTTCTTATCCTCCTCCTCCAAGCTCAGCCATAACCCTTCCTTCTTCCTCCTCTTTCTCTTCATCTGCTTCTTCTTCTCTTTTTCCTCCAAGCCCACTCATGATCCCTTCTTCTCCATAGTGGCTCGCTCCATCTCCGCCCTTTCTTACTACTAGCCCTTCCATCTCTCTCTTCTCCTTTCTCCCAACCTATTTCTCCTCATCATCTTCCTCCTCTAAACCCACCTTATGCTCTCCCTCCCTTCCTCCTAACTCCTCCTCCTTCTCTTCCTCCAATCTCACCTAGGAGGCTTTTGGTACCGTCCTCCCCTTCTATGCCAACCTCCATGATTCCATCCTCCGTCTCCATAGAACTCCCTCTACCTCCACCTCTTCCTTGTCAATGATTCATCCAATATGCAAAGGATATTTTATCTATTAAAATAGAAAATAAATATCGTTTATTGGTAAGTAAATGGTAGGACCACATTGAAATATTTTAAAAATTTGAAGGGCTAGCTTGACACATTTTAAAGTTTATAGAGTGTAAGTAAAATTGGACTAAAACTGAGGGAGTATTTCTGTAATTTATCATTTTTTTATACTTATTTACGTCTTAGCTATTTTTTTACTCTGACTTAAAATATGGTATTTGTATATGTTTGATGTAGGGGTGTGGATGGGTCAGGTTAAACTGGATCATAAGTGATCCTAATCGGATCCGATTTCTTGATCAAGTTTTGATATTAGATCCAGATCTAGCCTAATAGAATATCATGTTAGGTCAGATCCATGATCAATTTTTTTGGCCCAATATATCATTCAGATTGGATCGGATCGGGTCCATATATAACCTGGCCCCAATCAAAAAATGCGGATCCGATTCGAATCTAGACCGGGTCTGAATCAATATAAAATGGTTAGCTTTGTGGTTAGCCTTGGATTGGTGGAACCTTTTATTGTTGTATTTGTATGCTAAGTGTTCACATATTAATTATGTGTACAACTATTTATCCATTCATAATTGTAATCTTGCATCTTTTTTTTAGATTTGAGATCATGTGATTCTTATAAATGAATCTATATTTTTGTTCTAGTCTTTGTATACAACTCAGCTTCTATGTTTGGTTTATCTCTAGAATCTCTATTTTTTTTGAAAAAAATTATAGCTCACATAATTCATCTGTTGCACCAAAGACTATCTATCATTTTTTCATCCTTACTCAGAGGTTCAAATCCACATAAAAGAATTTTTTTAGAACTAATCATGGTTAGACTAGAGGAAAAAGAGGAGAAAAATATATAAAATTTTTAGACATGATAATTAATTCTAAAATTGGAAAAAATATTTAAAAATTATGGTTACCATATTTTTCAGATCTAATCATGATTAAACTTGAAAAATTAAAAAAAATCTACAAAATTTTTTATATCTGAAAAATATAAGAAAAATGGAAATAAATCATGGTTAGTAGGTTAGATTAGGAAAAAATCTTTTAAGACTAGATTTTTGGATCTAAAAAATATAGCATTGGAGAAAAAGAAAAGTGGTGATCAAATAGAGAAGAAATAAAGCATCAAAAGGGGAAGATGATCTCAAGATGCAAATTTCTTTTCCTCTGAGGAAGTCGGGAAAGAGGAGGGCTAGATGAGGCTTGCTTTCCATGAATGGGAGGTAGGGAGGAGGTGTAGGGGGTAGCCATAGATGGAGATGGTAGCCACAGGTGGATGTGGAGGAAGATAAATAGAGTGGCGAAGGAGGCGCTAGCCAGGCGAGGACATGACAATGAGGATAGAGCTGAACAAGAGAAGATGTAAGAGTAAAAATCAGCCATGACATATCTTAAGATGAAGATCTAGGGTTTTGCTATTTTTGAGAAGGGTATACCTTAAGATGAAGCAAGGAGCACACCAAAGTCGTCGCCTTGCCAGCCACCAAAGTTTTTGGAGAGAAGGGAGATCCGAGAGCGAAGTGGCATTTATCTGGGTTGGGGTTCGGCCATTTGGGTGAATATTGACTAGTCAGTTATCTGGTCCTAGTCCTATATAATATTTTTGGATCCAATATTGGGTTCGAATCGAATCGGATTAATTATCTTAAGATCCAAATAAATCCAATAATCTTCGCAGGTTGGATCGGATTGGGTTGGATTGGGTCCAAGTTCAATAGATCTAGATTTGATCCGAAAAATGGAATGGATCTAATTTTAGCACCCAACCTAGCTCCATGGATTCTTTAAAATAGTTCAGTTGGATCTAAGCAGATCGGGTCGGGTCGGATCATGGGTCGACCTACCCTATTTGTAGTCTTAGTTTAATGTTAAGCGGTAACAAGATTCATATCGAGTTTGAACCAGTGCCAAACTGCTAGTACATCAGATGCCCAAAGACCAATTCAAATTAAAATTAGCAAATTAGATCCTCCATTTTCATGAAGTGCGCTGTAATGATCTGAGCTCTTTGCCTTATATTTGAATGGTATAATTTGTGCAAGCACGAGCTATCAAGCCATTTGTTCACTTAGGTAGCGTTTGGTGATCCAAATGAGATCACCATAGTGATCTAAGATCACCGATGATCCGAATCCTGTGGTGATATGATCATTAGTGATCTAAGATCACCATATTTGATAGGCCATGGTTTGATAATTAAAGATCTTCGAATATCTATGAGTAACCTATTTGGTATTCTATTAAAAATATAAAATTATTGATTATATAATACCAAAACTATCCATAATATATTTCATAAAAATATATTTATTAATCATATATAATATATTATAAATAAAATATTACTATATTTATTAATATATTAATAATTAATAAATTTTATAAAATATATTTATTAGTTCTATAAATTATAAATCCTATAAAAATATTTAAATTATTATTATAGAATTAATATTTTTATTTATACTTATAATACATTATTTATTAATACAAATATTTACTTTGATTAAAAATAAGGCAAATAGGAGTAATATGATTAATAATATATTTAATAATATATTAAATATAATATATATCATAAATATAATATATAACATCAAATATAATATAATATCATAGGTATAATATTAATATAATATATTTATGATATATTGATATATCATTTTTTTACTAGATTGAGCATATTTTATCTTTATATTTTAGCCTAAAATCACTATCTCGGAGTGATCTTGGATTTCTAACCTCGAGGACAGATATCCCATCATTCGGCTAAATAAATATAGTAATAATTAATAGATTTTATAAAATATATTTACTAGTCCTATAAATTATAAATTCTATAAAAATATTTAAATTATTATTATAGAATTAATATTTTATTTATACTTATAATACATTATTTATTAATAAAAATATTTACTTTGATTAGAAATAAGGCAAATAGGAGTAATATGATTAATAATATATTTAATAATATATTATAATATAATATATATCATAAATATAATATATAATATCAAATATAGTATAATATCATATATACAATATTGATTAAATATATTAACAATATATTGATATATCAATTTTTTTGCTAGATTGAGGACATTTTTATCCTTATATTTCAGTTTAAAATCATTGTCTTGGAGTGATCTTAGATTCCTAACCTCGAGGATAGATATCCCATCATTGAATTGGGAAGTGATTTGAGGAGTGAGGGTGATTTGAAATCACCGTCATATAGGATCACTATAGTGCAACTAAACACAGTGATTTTATCACCACCACCTACCCATATTATCCCAGATTTTAGGTGGATCATCTCATACCAAACACCTTCTTAGATTATATCAATTGTATTCATTATTAGCTTCTATGCTTCACTGCAGAGGGGAAGGATATGGGAACCCCTGGCTACGAGCTTAAAGAATTGCACCAAATGGACAAAGTTTCCATGAATGCAATATGATACCTGCCTGCAACGTGAAACATCCAGAGGGATGATAAGAAGATGCTCCAGGCTTTCCTCCGAGCGAGAGCATTGGAAGGGCGAGGTGATGGCAGAATTCATGAAATCTGTTTGTTACCATGGTTCAGGTTCATCTCAATCAATTTATGCTTGTTTATAATCTCTCTCCACATGACAAAAGATGGAAATAAGTTCATGCTGCAGGACCTAAATGGAATGTTTGTCTACAATTTGAGGTTAAACATGTAATTTACTTAAAGTTTGAGGTAGCTCCAGCATCCATGGCTCTCTGTATCGGGCTTAGTCCAAAATTCATATGACCAAAGGAGACTATTTGCATCTACCAAGAAAAGTGGAAAAATAATTTGTGATAGTTCCAATAGTATAAAAGGTGTTATTGTACTTGTTGCGGAAGGAGCGGGACTTTAATCCCATATCAATTGTTCAGTCAGGTCGTCTTGCCTTATAGGCTTTGAAACCCTCCAGCCCCTCGAGAGACATATTTTGGCCCGCGAAATACGATCTCGAGGGACAAAATCATGCGGATGGGGTCATCTTACGCCCACATGGCTACAAGATTCCTTACAAAAGAATTAAAAAGAATTAAAACTAATTGGTATTTGTGTAAGTTTAAGCAGTAACAAGACTCATATCAAGTTTGAACCAGTGCCAGCTGCGGTGTCCCAAGGCCAATTGGATAACAAGATCATCCCTTTGCATGAAGTGCGGTCTAATGATTTGAGCTCTTTGCCTTGTATATATTTGAGTGGTATAATTTGTGCAAGCACGAGCCATCTTTCATTTAGATCATATCAACCGTATTCCTTATTAGCTTCAATGCTTCATTGTAGAGGGAAAGGATATAATTGGAACCTCTACCTGCACGCTCAAAGAGCTGCACCAAACTGACAAAGTCTCCATGCATGAATGCAATATAGTACATGCCAGTATCATGAAATATCTAGAGGGATGATGAGAATAAGCTCTAGGCTTTCCTACAAGCCAGAGTATTTGAAGGTGACTGCAGAATTCATGGAAATCAAATCAACTAGATCTGTTTGTTACCTTGATTCCAGTTCATCTCAATCAATTTATGCTTGTTTATAATCTCTTTCGGCATAACAAAAGATGGAATAAGCTTCATGCAACACGACCTAAGCGGAGTGTTTGTGCACAATTTGTGGTTACACATTTAATTTACCTGAAGTTTGAGGTAGCTTCAGCGTCTATGATGCAATGTACCAGAGCTAGTTCAAAATTCATATTATCAAAGGAGACTATTTGCATCCACGAAGAAAGGGGGGAAATATTTATGTGCATGTTAGCGTTGCACTTGTTTCTAAAACCTGCACTCCGGGAGCTCAGGGCATGTTAGCTTGACACTTGTTCCTTCTAGATTGTGGTACTATATTTTTTTAAAAAATGAAAATAATAATTTTTTTGGAAGCCATTTGATATCAATTATTACATTGAAGTTGGATGATTTCGGTTTAAAATTGAATTTGTAAACTTCAACCATTAAAGTAGAATGATTTCAGTTTTATATGTTATTCCTTGGCCGGTTACCAATTAATTTAAAATTTCAGCAATTATAGTAGAATGGTTTCATTTTTATATTTCTTAAATGTTATTTATTCACCAAAGCAAAAGAAAAGAAAATATTTAAACATCAAAAAAATATTTAATTGAGATACTCCAATCAGCCTATGAACAAAGCAAGGCCGAATCAACAAGGGCTCAACTTTAGTTCTTCTTGCTCACAATTATCCTTCATATTATTCATACCTTTTGGAATTCATTTTCATCAATAGGATACCAAAACATATAATCTTCGCTAAAGAATGTGCTAGTTAAAGAGCTTCTCACCTTGCAAGTAGTGAGCTTGTGATGCTCTCCAAAAGGAACATGCTTGCTAAGAAGGCCTATGCTAATGGGGACATGTTTAAACTCAACATAGAAATTAATAAAAATTGTACTTCTTTGGTTCTTATTATTTTTGCTTGAATATTTGGTATTATAGATTATATTATATAAATAGCAAATTTGTAAAAAAAAAAGTTATTAGGGTTAATTCCTATACATAAATAAATTTGAAAATTCTGAATTTTGTAGTATGGCTAAAATTACTAGAAAACTTATTAAAAATATCGAGCGTAATTTTGGATTATTAAAACTCATTCATACTAATATTTGTGAATTTGAAGGTACGTTGACATGTTATGGTAATTAGTATTTCCTAATTTTATCGATGATTTGTCGAAATATTCATATGTTTGTCCTATGAAACATAAAAGTGAATAGCAACCTATATATTAACAAATTCAATATTTTTGCAAAACAATCAAATTATATGAAATTCAATCATCAAATTATCGTAATAAATATTTCTTATTTACTGTAGGGTCCCGGTATCTACTTAGAATAGGATATCATCATGAGTTGTTTGAGATAACTCAAGCTATAAATAATTACCTATAAATTGTCGTGATCACTTAAGACAACTTGCCATATTTACAAAAAAAAAAAAATCAGGAGATTCATGACCCAACCTCTACCAATAAAACCTCTATAATTAGGACCTTCCGAAACTGCTTCTTTAGTTTTCATTATTTCTTGTGTGAATGTTTGGCATGGTAAATTATATCATATAAATAGCAAAATTGCAAAAAAATATAAGTTATTTAGGGTTAATTCCTAAACATAAAATAAATTTGAAAATTGTGAATTTTCTAGTATGGCTAAAATTACTAGAAAAGTTATTAAAAATATCGAGCATAGTTTTGGATTATTAAAACTCATTCATACTAATATTTGTGAATTTGAAGGCACATTGACATGTGGTGGTAATTAGCATTTTCTAACTTTTATCAATGATCTTTTGAAATATTCATGTGTTTGTCTGATGAAACATAAAAGTGAATAGCAACCTATATATTAACAAATTGGGTTAATTACTTTTTTGGTCATTGACCTATAAAAATTGTAATAAAATGGTCACTGACCTATAACATATAACAAAGTGATCATCGATCAATTTCAATTTTATAACAAAATGGTCACTGACCTATAACATATAACAAAATGATAATCGATCAATTTTAATTTTATAACAAAATGATCATTCTGGCTAATTCCATCTGTTAGGCTAAGAATATAATAGAGTGATCATTTTGTTATAAATTAAATTAATCGATAACCATTTTATTACATGTTATAGATCAGTAAATATTTTATTATAAAATTGAAATTGATCGATGACCATTTTGTTATATGTTATAGATCAGTGACCATTTTGTTACAATCTTTTATAGGACGGTGGCCAAAAAAGTAATTAACCCTGACAAATTCAATATCTTTGCCCAACAATCAAATTATATGAAATTCAATCAACAAATTTTGTAATAAATATTTCTTATTTACCATGCGATCCGGTATCCATTTAGAATAGGATATCATCATGAGATGTTTGAGATAACCCAAGCTATAAATAATTGCCTATAAATTGTCTCGATCACTTAAGGTAACTTGCCGTACTTACAAAAAAATAAATAAATATTCAGGAGATTCATGCCCTAACCTCTACCAATAAAACCTCTACAAATAGGACCTTCAGAAACTGCTTTTTCCGAGTTAGGCTTCATCCAACTGATTTCTCACAGACTAGTAGCAATGGAGTGTAGGGGTGTCAAGACGATCTTAGCAGTAGCTGCCATTCTAGTCTTCCTCGTTGGGGAAAGCTCGGCATCAAAATGTTACGATAAATGTTATGCCGATTGCAGGTCTCACACGGATAACCCAGCTTGGTGGTGCAAATACCACTGCACTCTTGATTGTCTCATTCCTGCTGCTCGGGCTCCAAGAGTTGACTCTCACTGTAGCTTTGCATGCGCCAAGTCCTGTGGCCAACGTGATCCAGGTGAGATCTAAATTGTATTCTCCGGTATTCTCCCTTATGTGTTATTATTGATGCTATTAAGAGCCACTTGTTCGTTGAGCATAGATTATATTTATGCATTAAAATGTTCTTTAATTGAGATGCTTATCATTAATATATAAATTAAGCAAGGCTAGATAAATAAGAGTTAATTAGCATCCTATTTATAATTGATCTTCCACACCATATACTGAGGAAATAACCTCTATTTATAATAGTACTTAGTCCTCTATTACACAATTCAAATATGATTATTCTCCTAGTCTGAATTAGACTAGATTGCCAAAAATAAATATGATTAGCAAAAATAATTATAAAAAGTTAGAATCCTGCAAGAGATAGATCCGGACTTCTATATCAATTTTGTCTTCTATATATCATTCTACTTAATTCTTCACGAATTAAATATATGCTCGGTCAAATTCTTTCTCAAAGAAAAAAAAATTAGTTTGACCAGCCTATTTAGGATGTAGATGATGGAATTTGTGTATATTCAACGTTAAGTGGTAACAAGATTCACATAAGGTTTGAACAAGCACTAGTTAAGGATGAAAGTAGATCGGATAATATCGATACAGATCTATTTAATATCTGAATATCTTTAAATATAGATAGAAACTTAAGCATCCTATTAATATCTGTATCCACATCCATAAAAAATAGATATATGGAGATGGATACATAACTACCCGATCCTATCTGAATATCCTATTTAATTTTATATGATACTTATAAATTTTTAATGAAAATAAATGATCATATTAAAATACTGTTATTTTGATTTTTGATCCACTGAGCAGTATCTTTGATTTTGTGATTATAAAATTTAATTATCTGACTTATATCCATATTTATATCTATATTTTTATTATCTTATTTACATATATATCCATTTAAATTGAACATGGATTTTATTTTTTGCATCTAACTAACATCAATATCTATATTCATCAAAAAAAATAAATATGTATATGGATGTACTAATATCCGATCCACATCCAATTTGATTTCAACTTTAGAGCTACCACACTAGATGAAGGGTGCCAAGACCAATTCAAATTAAATTGGACAATTAGATCCTTAAATTAAGATTCTAAACTTTCATCTACCAAAAACAAGTTCCAAACTTTCTATATTTTACCTTATGGCTATATTGCCCCATCTCCCTTAATCAGGTTCTTATGGTATATGGGTGTTATTTGTATTTGTGTGCTTGTTAGCTTTTGTTAGCTTACGTCTATAAAATAAAAAAATGAATAAGTTTTTTGGAAGTCATTTAGTATCATGTATTACCTTGAAGTTGGCTGGTTTCAATTTTAACACTAAATTTAAAAGACTTCAGCCATTAAAGTAGAATGATTTCAATTTTATCTCACTCATTGACCAGTTACAAATTCAATTTTTAAACTTCAACCATTAAAATAGAATGATTTTGGTTTTATATATTTGAAATCACATTCATTGGTTCTTTGTAAAACAGCTCTTATCTTTTCTTTTTCTTCACTGTTAAATAGAGATCTCACGGCAATTCATTTCTCCACTTAAATATGTTGTATTGTTCAAGCTCTAGCTTTTTAAAATAATCATGGCTTCTAGGTAGAATTGTAGTGTGAAGATTTATGCAAGCACTACAACAAAATAGGTTATTAGCGATGAAAAGTTTTAATCGCTAATAACGGATTTTCATCGCTAATAAATATTAGCGATGAAAATTTTGTCACTAATTTTTCGTCGCCAATAATCCCATCGTTGATAATATTTTATGATGAAAAAAAAATTTCACCGCAAATAAAGATATTTACGATGAATATTTTTTATCGTTAAAAATAAAAGATAAAAAAAAATTAATCATAAAAAAAATATTTGCGATGAATTATACCATCGTCAATAAATAAAAAATTAATAGTGATGAAAATATTTTCGTCGCTATTAATTTCAAAGTTTTAGTGACTAAAAATTTACGTCGTAAAAAATATGTTTTGCAACAAAAAAGTTTCGTCGCTATTAATTTAATAAAAAAATTTTAGAAATAAAATTGAATAATATTAGTGATGAAAATTACATCATAAATAATTTAATTTACGATGAACATTTACGTCGCTAATAATTATTTATGACGAAAAGTTTTTCGTCATTGTTAATTATATATTTATTAAAAATTAATTGAATTAGTAAAATATTTTTTGCGAAGAATCTTTCATCGTGAAAAATTCCGTCACTATTAATTTAGTCATATTTTTTAAAAAATTTATAAATATATATTTTTAATTTATAAATATAATATTTTTTATAAATTAAAAAAATAAAAATAAAAAATTTACATAATAAACTGATAAATAAATTTTATTATTTTATTATATTAATTAAAATTATAAGAAGTTTGAAATAAATAAAGTACATCAATAAACCGTCAAATATCGGCATCTGGAGAATGAGCTGGGGATGGAGAGTGCTCGACGGAGCTCGAACCGATCTGCTGCTGCCTCATCAGCTATATCGTCTACTCCATCTACGCCATCCGTTCCATCATCTGGATCTGGAGCTGCTGATACTCATCGATACGTGCAGCCAACTCCTGAGCTCGGTGCTCAGCCTGCTATCGATCTATGACAGGCTGCTGTCGATCCTCGATAACCTACCTCTGCACCTCCATTAGTCGAGCTTCGCACGCAGAATGGATGTTAGCCCTAGATAAGCATGAGGATGAGGGAGCAGTGATCCCATACCCTAGACCTCTAATATAACAGGATCTTATATCGAGCATCTGATCACAGATCTCATCATCTGTAGGTGCGGTCGAGCTCTTAGGGGTAGATTGGGATCTCATGTCTGTCATACGATCCTGAAATTAAATTAAATTATTTAATTTTTAATAAAAATCAAACTGTAAATAAAAAATAATTGAAAAACTTACAAAGAGCTCCTGACTCCCCGTCGTCCACTCCTCCGACTGTCGCTGGTGGGTCCACTGGTAGATATCGATCCTACCAGGAAGCTCGCCACTCTCAGCATCTCTCTATAATTTAAGAATTAATTAAAAAATTTTAATTAACTAGAGAATTATATGCTAATTAAAATTACCTACCATGTGCTCTATGTGATGAGCGAACGATCTCGAACTTCCACAATGTGGCACGGTCTATCTCACCTAATTCGCCACATTTTAGGCACATCGTCTCTATAAATTATCAATCAAATTAGTAGATAATAAATTTAATTTAAGAATAAATGATTCAGTCATTAAACTCTAAAAAAAGAAGTTTAGATGTGTAACCTGATATGTCGGATCCTCGTATTGTCGGCATATAGCTGTCCAATCATCCATGGTGATGCTGTCATAGGGCTGCTATCGTGCTGCTTCCTCCCCATGATCCTGCATCATCCGGTATCAATGCTGATGCATGTGATGGCGATAATCCTTGAAATGCAAAGATAGATGAGTGTCGACGGCTCACCTCACACGATCCTCCTCAAAATCAACGATGTCGAATACACCCTGCCAATAACGAATATTAGAAGAATACTATACAAATTAAATATTCACAATATAATTTATTTTATCTGTAAGTAGATGTAGAAAATCTCTTTCTGAGCCGGTAGAACGTGATGCCAATCGAAGAGTGTCATGAGGGCATAACTGCGGCATATGATGCCCAGCTCAGTCTGCCATAGGCCTGCAAATGGATCGGGTCGGACCGGGTCTTGAATGATCCCGACCCGATCCGATTTCTTGATCGGGTCTTGATATTGGACCCATATCCATCCCAATAAAAATCGGATCGGGTCGGATTGGGTCCATGGCCGAATTTATTGACCCATTGGATCATTCGGGTCGGTCGGGTCCATATATAATCCAGTCCCAATCCATAAAATGCGGGTCCGGTTCGGGTCTAATTCGGGTCGGATCGGATCATGGGTTTAAAAATCTACATAAAGTGAAATTAGAGGTCACATCGACAGCAAAATAGCATGGCCATATCTATCTTTTCATATAGATATTCTCTCCTCTCCTCTCTTCCTACGTCTTCTCACTTCATCATTGATAGTGGATATTGTATACCATCCCTAAGGCAATAGTAATGTACAAT
>KE504676.1:340737-380773 GCA_000441515.1 Elaeis oleifera | reverse complement strand
GACCTCCAACAGTGCCAAGCCGACCCCCAACAGTGCGAACCGACCTCCAACGACGTCAACCGGCCTCCAACAGTATCAATCGACCTTCATCAGCTCCATCCGAACTCCAATGATGTTTGCAGGTTCTTCTGATGGACAGGTTCAGCGACAGCTCTCAAGTCCAGCCGTCAAACGATCTCCCGCCGGATCCTTCATATGACCAGGCCTCCCCAGCGGACGACCTTCAAGTGAATCCCCCACACCAGACCGATTCCGACCGAGCTTCACCAATAGGAATTCTTCGGCAGAGCTTCCCCAGTAAACGACTCCGGCCATGCAGGGCCAACATCTGAGATATCCGTCGGAAGCGGGTTCGTCAACGACTTCGAAACATCCGAACTTCCTCCCGACTGGGGATCACGTCTCGCCCTCAGATACCCCTACCGAGCTCAGGCTCACTGACAGGCCGCCATAATGGCCGCAACGCCGCGCTACTTTCTGCAGTAAATCCCACGCGGCTCCATCATGCTCTGGCAAGTCACGACAACGGACATCATTCCACTTTCCACAACAGGCCCACGTGGCAAGCCACAACGATGTCCACGTCCCCACTCCACTACCCTCCGTAACAAACTCCTGAACGGCCCACTACCAGGCGGTTACAGGCGTCGCCGTCAAGTCTGTCACGCCCTCTGCCTATAAATAGGCACCCAGATACGTTATTCTTTAAGCTCTAGTCTCTAGCTTAAACTCTGCAAAAATCTCCGTTCGAGCACTCCATTCTTGTTGAGGCAGATAGCTGACTTGAGCGTCGGAGGGTCTTGCCGGAGCAACCCCACCTCCGGTTTAGACTTCTTTTGCAGGTCCCGGCGGCGACCGCGGCACCCTCGACTCCAGCATCTCCGACGCCTGCGGATTTTTGCAGCAACATATATTATTTAAAACAATAAAATATTATCATCTAATAATAATATAATATTATATTATATTATATATAAGATAGTATTATATTATTATATTATTATTATAAGGTTAGGGATATATTAGAAATAAACTAAAAAGATTATTTTCTAATTGATAGAAAATGATTTATCTATCTCTTAGGTGCGTAAAGATTTTTTCATTTTTCATGGGTAAATGCTATCCATAGAAAGTAATTTATCTACTCAGAGAAGTATGAGAACATAGATAAATTAGTTAATGAAAAAATTGATCTATTTTTTATAATATTAATCCATCAAAAAATGGGCTCTCCATATAAAATCAAATAGAACGACTGATGTATGGAGTTTTTATTACCTTTGTCTATTTCTGACATGGTAGAATGATCCTACATAATAATATGGAGAGGCAGGAGAGAATATGGCGAGTAACTATTGGACTGGTCCGACATGGTTCATTTAATAATTAGATGCTAGAATATCTATATGGCAGCACATTATTACCTAGGTGTAGGATATAATTTTCACTCAAAAGTCCCTTAGATGGGAGAAAAAGCAAAGTGAACAGAAATGAGACAATGTAAATCATTTCTTGGTTAATTTAAATTATCTGAGTTGGAAAAAAAAAAACGAGAAATGTAAGTTAACCACTTCACTAAATTATTGCCTATAAGCCCAGTCCTACTCATTGACTGGAGGTCAAACTGCAGCATCGATCAATGCCAACCAGCCATCCGATACATTTCAAGTATAATGGGGTCAAAATTTACACAGATCCAAATAACTCCAGAACCTTTGCATCCCATAATAGGAACCTAAGAACAGTAACCTGATCCTCGATCTTTTGAGAGAACAAAGGTGGGCCCCGCTCATATAATATTGTTCCAGACCCACCGCAGCTCTCCAAAGTAAGGCCCTTCTTCAGATCCATGAGCCAACGAAACAAGCAGTGTTAACTTACCAAGATGTCATGTTTCTTGGTGTTTAACATGAGCTGATCATTTGCACGTCAAAATGGCGACATGTTTAACCGTGAATTATCCCTGTGCCATATCCGATGCTTAAAACCCTTGAGCCTATATTTATCTTGATCATTTTGATCATATCTCATCAGCACATAACTTTTTAATGCACATTCAAGCAACTCCATGCCATGCACATTCAAGGATCTCTCCTTCTCTCCAAAGCAAACAGGGTGGGGGACTGGTGATAGCGTAAAGCCTGGCTCTAGAAAGGACTGCATGTCTTTGAATTCAAACACCAAAGCTTATGAAGCATTATTGAACCACTCGCACGTGCGTGCTCATAAATGAAGGGAAGGTATCCCCAGTGGAACGTGAACACTGGCTATGACGCATAGCTATGGGGATGGTCACCCATGAGCCAAGGATGCGGGCCTAGCACGCACATCGGATGGTTATGTGCATGGTACTGTGCTCCTAATAAAGTAGGGCTTCGATATTATAAATTGATGGGAGGATGGCAACATACATACGTAGGGCTAACCCCACTTTCAGTCCAGAAGAACATGTGCTCCTTGGTACAGTTCTGCAGATCTAGAGTCTATATATATATATATATATGTGTGTGTGTGTGTGTGTGTGTGTGTGTGTTGGGAAACATGGCCAGAAGGAACTAGAGTACACTGGCTGCAAGGTGCAAAAGTATATTGCCAAGGTATGAAGATAAAGTGAAAATTCTGATAATGAAACAAAACAAAGAACATCATATGCATGAAGATGCATGCAGGGTGATCTTGATACATGTACATTGTTGGACGCACGAACAACTGGTTCACATATAGGCCACTTGCACACATCTTGATGTGCTTGAGGTATATCATATGCAGAAACTTGGTGTTCTTCTAGCCAGCAAAGCTAATTAATTCCATTAAGAGATATGAGTATTTTACTTGGATAAATTCACCTCTTGTACACAGTATGTGTAGTAATTTTTTTGACCGAGGGGGAGGCAGAAGCCACCAATTTATTAAAACGAACTGAAAGAATTACGTCACAGTTGGTACATTACAGTGAATTAAAGTAGTAGACTGATGAACAGAGAAAGAAAAGAAAATGAGGGACAGAACAAGGGAACAGTTGAGGGGAGCATCCGAATAGAATCAGAATATATAGGATTTGAATAGTTTGTTGGAGAATTCTAAGTGACATGAATTCACCCGTTGCAGTCCTTCTTTTTCCTGAAAGAACTGTAATATTTATCACTCAAGGTTAAATATATAAGAAATAGTCTTGAAGCCCAATATACTCTATCTCAAGTATAGCAACTCAGGAAACTTGTAAACATATCAACTAATCATCTAGCACCCTTGTCGTCATGTTCGTGATCTCCAAATTTTTCTTCTGATAAAGTTTATTAAAAGTGAGAAAATCATGCATCATGCAGGAGTTCATAATTTATGTCAGATATCATTTCACACACTAATGTGTTTGTATTTTATTGAAATGCAATAACAACTGGCATTAACAAACTACAACCGCAATAATTTGGAGGGAGAAACTGTCTGGCCACATGCCATGGTTTTGTATTTAAGCTTAGGTGTTTCACCAAATTAACGAGGCAAGGGGCCCTAGAGATTGGAAGACTCATGGAACGTCTAATTGTGTGGTCTAGGGTCCATTTTCCAACATTGTCAGGACTCAAATGAAAAGGCCTCTGATGCATGAGCTACAGTTCTACATTTTAAGAGAGTAGACTGGGGCCGTCGTCAGAGTCTCAGAGCTAATATAGGGATAAGGTGCCCAATGCCAGGGTGCAAACAAAAGCTAGAGAACAAAGACGCTTCCAATTGCCCTGAATCCACCATTCCTCGCTTAAATTTGACCTGACCTTTAAGTTTGGTGGGGGGAGAGGAGTCTTTTTCTTATGTGTTATAACTGATAACAGAGTGGTGGTTGGTGGAAGAGAGAAGGGACAAACAGGGAGAGGTTGGAGAATATTGTGTATCATGGAAGGTGATGGTTTGAAAGGGATGCCTCTTTTCCTAGTCACTTTCAGGCGGCTGAGATCGTTTTAATCTGGCCTGCTAACTAACACTAGGAGATGGTTATATTGTAATAGCTAGAATGGCCTCTTAACATTATAGTGGACAGTCGATTAGCTTGTTAGTCAAACATTTTCCAACACTTCTTCCACAGGAACTCCCATAATAGGTAGTGTACAAAGACATTTCACTTCTCTTATTGGTACTTTGAAAGTTGTTCCCTCTACTAGATGCACCTGGTCTTATTTCTCTCAGAAGACATGATGGGGTGCACAAAGTGGTAGCGTGTGGATTCTTTTACCGTGTCTGAAACATTAATTGGATGGAGTTATAATGAGGAGGTGTGGGGGTAAGCACTAGACAATGCGGCTATCGGTAAAAGCTGCATTGTCTTCCCCCATTAATGCACTGGCAATACATGCAATGGACAATTATAGATCTGTGGAGAGCCAGGTGATATGAATTTTGCAAACATACGGGGTCCATGTTAGGTTTGAGTTTCCCGTTATCTTCTAAATAACAACTAAGATGTTTGGTCCCATGTAATTGTCATGTATACCAGCTATGATTATTCAAATGAAAAATGAAATGAAGTTCAAATGTTTCTCACAAAATACTATTCTTTTTATTGCATTCACAAAATACTATTCGACTGTGTCATGTGACGAGCTGAATAATTCAAACAAATATTCCAGAATATAAAACCCACACCGAGAAAGTGGAATGGGAAAACGATATCATGAAGCAATGCGTCAAAGTACCAAATTGCAGCAAAGGTTAGACCATCATGACACCATTACAGGAGGGAGAAAATGCCAAACCTATGTACTTGTGTTTAGGAAGGACAGGCATAAACCTGATTGGAAAAATGTGGGTGCAATTTAGGTATGATTTCGTTGTCATTTTTTGAATAACAGCTAAGACATGCATTCGATATTATTGTTGAAATGACATTTGAGAAAGAGTTCACATGATTGCGACGACGCACCATCCGACTCCATAAAAAAGGTACAGCAAATTAGACATTTACTCAAAATCTAAACTCACCAAGCCAGCTCCAATATCTAGACTTAGCAGCCATGCCATAATTATAATGTCTCATACTCCAAATCATAACCAAATTTGGACGCACACTATCTCTACATTGCAAGCTCTTGTAATTGAAAGAACAAAGACCGCCAAATGTCATTCCAATCTTTCATGCATGCATTCATTTGATCACACATCGAAGCTATTGGCATGCCAATGATCGCATATGATCGTGTTTGTTCGGATCTAATTGCACATGATCATGCATCTCAAAGCATGATGAGATGGTCGTGTGCGCAAAAATCACAGCGGCCTTTCTCCCAAATGACCTAATCCAGTCTCTTAGCTCACACCTACCTACACTTAAGAACATAGCACTTCGTAAATTGTATTATAGATCCAACATAAATCAAATACAGAATCTACTGTATCAGATAGGGATTTTGTGGCTGATGTTGCATGTGGACAAATTTTGCGTGCATGCATCATAGGCCTAGCACCTCCTAAAGAACACAAGGTCCTACTTAAATTTTGTGATCTTTCACCCTTTGACCAGATTTGTGGGCACGTCATGTAAAATCCCTTCCTTTCACGAGGAGGGTTGCGGTGCTGGCGACTAATCGACTCGTGCGAGTCCAATTCCTCGGCAAGGTCGGATTCTATTTCTTGTGTAAATTGACTGAATTGCCCTCACGTTATCTGTTGTAGAGTGCTGCCGACGGAACCAATTTTTTGACTGTTCATGGGACCCACCGATATGGCAGCTTTACAACGCAAAGAGGTGGTGGGACCTACAAAGGTTGTGTCAAGTTATACGGATTACGGACTCACTGTAGTTAACAGTCTTGTATCCCGTGGTTCCGTCGCTCCCTCCATCCATGTTGGCTGATCATGGAAGGAGTTCGATGAGTGTGGCACAAAAATTTTCTGGGTGACAACTATGGCACGAAGGGAGAAAGAGGTGCAAGCTTTTCCTTGGAAGGGAGAGATCCCTTTTATTTAAATCAGGTTCTATTGAGATTCTAGTATCTTGTCTTGCAATCTAAACACACAGAGTCTCAAGAATTTATAAAATGACATCAAATGTGTGCATATGTGATGCAAATGATTGAGAGGAAGAGCGGAAGAGGCTTTGGTGAGGATTTTTTTAGAAAATAATTCTTTTTTTTTCCTAAACAAGTGTCTAACATGCGAGTTTCGAGGAGGTATTTATCTTACTTCTATTTTGCATAAATATCTACTTCATTGTCATCAATTTTGTAAGAAAGAATTGGATTTTTTTTTTGTTTGGTAGAATGATACATAATTTGCAATCTTTGAATGAATTTTGGTCTTGCATCTAAATATAAAGTGAGAAATATGTGTTTACTTAATCCTCCATAAATGTTTACTAAATAGTCAACATCTATATTTTGAAATTTGGTATGTATTTTTAAGATTGCAAATTCTCTTGTATGCAAAACTAGATATAGAATCATTGGAAACCCCACCATTTATATTATTTTCAAAAATTAATCTAATCTTTTCGTGCAAAATTGATAATTAATAAATGAACTGTTGTGTAGTAATCATCTTCTCGTATTAGACTAAGGTGCTTGTTTGGATGCTACATTTTCTTATCAGTCGGGCAAAGATCGAGATTTAATTCTAATTGAAGTCAGTCTTTAAAGGATAAGCTAGGTATACATTAGGAAAACAAGAATAATCCATCCATATCTCAAAAATTCATAGAAGTATGATAAAAATTATTATTAATTGATGGGGGTTCATTATGAGTGAGAATCCTTCATGCTACAAAACTAGCAATGAAGATGCCTCATATACGAGAGCCTTGGGGTTGTATAATGGAATAAATAATTACAGTTATGATTAAGATGGATCCACATGAATCCCCTGAAATATCTTAATTTTATGAACTATTATAATGGGGCTTTTATGAGGTTGTACAATGAGTAGGCATATTAGTATTTTTAGCCATAAATTGGCAAGAATATTGGTTGGTGTATGCTAATTGATTACTCTATCTAACAAAGTGCACTAGAAGTCAAGAACAAATTGACCTATATATCTATCTTCATTAATCTATAAATAAGTTAAAAGTACAATCAGCATGTGGCTACTATCTAATATTGCTATCAACATTTGAGGTGAGCCTAACAAAAAAAGAGGTATTACCTAACATTGCCATCAATATTTTAGAGGAGCCTAACAAAAAAGGAGGTATTCGCATAAAATAGGCAAAGAAATTCATTATAACAACTTACAAGTCCATAATTAATTTTTTAATTAATATTCCAACATGTAAATTGATGTGCATTGGCTTTGACTGAATTTTATATAATTGGCATTTAAGCTTGTTTATAAGAATCATGCATGCAAAATAGAAGGTTGGCATTCCAAGGAATATCCCAAACTTCACAAATCTAGGATATAAACTCTGTTGAAGGGACCATTAAACAGATTAAATGTTAGACATACTTCATAAGGTTCACAAAATAGGCTAGAAATTTAATGCATTGGACAATAACTCATACTCTCAACTCCAGTTCATATGGCCTAGAAGCATCACATTTAATATCAAAGTGATATTCTTTAAATAAAATAGAAGAAAAAGGAGTGAGATTTTAGTTTATTTTTTTCCAAGAAAACAGTGAAAGAACATCAAAGCATTTATATCCATATGTTCAGTCGGTTTGCATATAATCGTTTTCTATAAATAATTTGACAAAATAATTCATCTTGCATTCTCATAAAAGACAAACCCATGGCTTCCATCAGTCCATGGAAGCGACGTTTCCTTATCTAAGGATCGACTTTTCCTGGCCTTTCAAAAGATGCTACCCCAATTCCGTCAGACAACCGGAATCGTCTGATCGGTGTGGATCTGTCCCCTAGCGAATCTTTCGTTCCAGAAATCTCTGATCGAGCTTATTTCTCGCTGACGGCGAAGTCGCTTGACGGGGCGCCGAGTTTTTAGACCACCTCGGCGCTGGCCCGGTTAATCGCCGGCTCGGGACGTGGTAAAAGTGCTAAAGCGGGCAATACAGGACTGTAACGGAGGAGGCGGGGCGGCATATAAAAGCGGTAAAAAATAAAAATAATAAAAAAAAAAGAAAAAAAAAAAAGGGAAAGGACGGTTTAGGAGACAAGCGGTCTTGGGATGCCTGAGCCTGCCTGCAGACTCCACTGCCCAATGTGTCTCTTCCTTTCCTCCCTTTCACTTCCAATTATTTGATCATGACCATAACTCTCTCGTCCCTTTTGATCAAGTGAAAAGATCAAAGATTAGGACTAAAAATAATAAGATTCAATTAGATTAAAAAAAATATTTAAATTAATTAAATTAAAATAATTTAATTTACTATCAATCATTTATCATATAAATCGTTTGAAATTGAAGTAAATAATTTGTAAAAAATTCGGATGGGTTGTGCCAATTTAGATTTCAAAATTAATTTAATATTTATTTTAAATCTAATATTAATCTATTTAAATTTATTATTTTTTTATTAATTTAATAAAAAAATTTAAATCTTATAAATTATAAATTTTGAACTAATTTTTAAATCTGTATAAATAAATGAAAAAAAAATTATTCATATAAAATAATTACATCTGAAATTTTATTTAAAATTATCTCAAATTGATGTGCTTTTATGAATAATTTAATATTAATATTTTTATAAATCTAAATAGATGATGCGGTATTTTTTAGAATAAAGTATTAAAGTCTAAATAATACCGTCCAAAAATGAAAATGAATTTGTAAAATACTACATCAGTTGGATTCGATTTTATATGATTTAAAAGTGTAGAAATCGAATCCGACTGTAAATATTGATTTTTTATAAATTCTAATCCGATTCCACTTAATTTATATCTTTCGACCTATCAAAATCGATATTTATTGGATCGGATTAGATGAATTTCTTCAAATTTTGATTATTTGCTCAGTCCTATTAAAGATTATACAAGGATCAATAATGTCAAAATAAATTGATTAATCTTTTTTGTGTGGTTGTTGACTAAAATTTAAAATTTGATGTCCATACTTTGTATACTTTCAGCAGAGGTTGAACCAATCCACTTCAAATAGTTGGTACTTTTTTTTTTTTTTGATCAAAAATGGAGGAAGCAAAATGCTTTCATCAACGAATATTTACAGAATACAAGAAATATTTGGAACTCTACCATTGCATTTATCTATCACGATGTAAATAATAGCCAAGTTTTGACATATATTTAGTGTGTCTACGTAGTAATGGAAACAAAATAAATGTCTGATGTGGTATAGTTATACCTACAATATTGCAACATATATTTATATAATCGAGTGGGTAGTGTTGCTTTATAAGATTTTTTCAAGTTTCTGAAAAATATTGTCTTATGCAAAGTTGTTTTCTCCTTTTATCATTTGACTTCTAACTTTATTCATGCAGCAAAATTTTAGAGTAGGCAAGCATCAATCTATTTGATGATGCCGAAGCAAACCTAACAATCAAAAGGTCCAAAACAACATGTCGGCAAAGTATTGCGTAATGTATTGGTTAAAGTTGCCCTGGACCACAAGTACAATGTAATTAGTGGATGTTATTAAATTATTGTCCCCTAATCTGACGATGTAGCCATAACTCAATTCTTTAATTAGATCTTTGGATGGTAAAGATGAGTGAATCATGAGGACAATATTAATAACCTAAAAATTAAGAACTCTGTTATACTTGTGAGTTTGGCTGTCTCGACCGAAAACCGCACCCAGATGGTCCCTGAGACAACTTATGCGCCATCTCGATCAATAAATTCGTGGATACTATTTTTGACTAAATGAGAGGGTAAATCCGTCATTTCAGATTAAAAGCTGGTGGAGAACTTTAAACGAGCGAGTTCATCAAGAGATTTTTCCTTCCGGTTTCCCAGCAGACACACAGGTAAAGAGCTGGGGAGCTCAGAAAGTCCCGAGGAAACGGAGAGAGAGGGGGGTTCTCAAATGTATATTATATTTCTCTGCTTGTCTTGTTCGAGTGTCTGAGATCTGGCGCTGCTACGGTTAGAGGGAAAAACGAGGAGATACGGCTTGAAATCTCGAGCTCTTTGTTTCTTCGTCTGCTCGTTTTCTCCTCTGGTTTCTTCTTACTTGTTTAAGAGGTGGTGTTGATGGAGTTGATAAGAAGGAGGACAAGAGGTGGATCGGTCTCAAAGTCGGCTCTTTTATGCTGGGTTTCATCTGTCTCTTCTCTGCTTGCGCGTTGATTACAGTAACTCAGAGAAGTGTTCATTTAGGTGATCAAGGTTCAATTTTTATCACTCTCTTTTCGTTCTTTTGAGAAGTTGGAAGATTTATCAAAGAATGTAACACATTTCCATTGTTTGCTTCTCTCTGTTTCTGTTATCTTCTTTGGAAGTTATACCGTATGTTAACTTGGCCAGTAAATTTACAAGATACTCACTTCAAATCGCAGACTCTTCTTCTTCTTCTTTTCTTCTGAAAGAATGATAGCTGCAGAGCTTCGCTCATTTGCTGCCATCATACAAAGAATTTACTTTTATTAGTATCAAGTAGATTCTACAGCAGTGTTATTTCACTGAAATGTGACTTGCCGAATCTATTTTCACTGTTTCAGACATCAAATTTACTTTCCTGCCATACCACTCAGAGTCTTAGATGTTAGACTTTTCTCCATCTCAGTCTTTCAAGTCTCTGTTCATTTGCCTCTCTCTCTCTCTGTGTGTGTGTGTGTTTCTTCTTCCTCCTTTGTTATACCTAAATAGACACCATTCTGATCTTTTTCCTTTCTCTCTCTTTAGTTCTGGACTTTATTACTGATTTTTGCTTCTGTTGCTTCTGCAGAGAATAGAAGCTCAAGATCGGATTCTTCTACTCAGGTGCTCTTCCTTCTTCCTCTTTTACCCGCTATTCTGCCAACTTTAGCCCATTATGGCCTCTATATTCTATGAGCAACTAACAATTACGAGATGTTTTTAACCACCTAACAATAAGCATCTTGTAAAATATGGACCGCCTTTGCCGGCCACCGTAGAAGTTCGAGGACTCCCTGGCTAAAATGCACGGTTTAGCTAACCGGCGGTTGGCCGCGTTTAGGTCGCCGGCTAAGAGCCCACGGCGCATGTTAGCAAAGACTCGTGCGTTCTGCTGAATTTTAGCTTGGTATTAGGTCTGCTGCTAACTTGAGCTGGTGGGGTGGTCGCAGGGGGCGCTGGTGCGGAGGCGGGAGCTGAGCGGGGGCCGGGGTCGTATCCACCGCGGTGTGCGTCCAAGTGCGGGACGTGCACGCCGTGCAGCCCGGTGCACGTGCCGGTGCCGCCGGGCACGCCCGTGACCACCGAGTACTACCCGGAGGCCTGGCGGTGCAAATGTGGCAACAAGCTCTACATGCCCTGACCAAGTCCTTGACCTCACCAAAGGCATGCAACATTGCTATGATATGCTTCATCATCATCATCATCATAGTAGAAGAAAATTATTATGGATACTATATATTATTAGTTCTCATGTTAATTGAGAGTCCTCGTGCAGCAATAGCATAGAGTTTAAATGATGTCCCCATATATATCTACCATTAGGTGGAACTTAATGATGGGGTGTAAAAGAGGAAAGAGGAGAAAGGGAGAGGAAGACCTGTATAATTCTTAGATGAGTGTATAGGCTTTTTGATTATTGAAGTGGAGCAAAATTTTTCTAATTGTCTTCTTCATTTAAATATTTTACACTACCATTCAGTAAGTGCAAACCTTCTCCATTACCTCTAAACCTCACTGATCTTTGATGATTAACGCAAATGTCAAATTCCTCATGTGTGCTTGCTTGACTGTTTTTTTGTCTTGCTAACCAGACAGAACTCCATGAAGCAATTGGTGTTTCTTTTAGAGTTAGTCTGGCATTTGAATCTGGTAGAAGTGTATTGGGATGTTCAAATTACGGTGGATTGTATGCCAGTATATGCGACATTATTTTGGATGCAAAATGATTACTTTGTCGGTATGTTCCTTGAGAAATTATCATGTGGCACGGCACAGTACAGTTTAATTAGTTATACAAACACAGGTGACCTGGAATTAGGATATCTGTGTAGTTAGGTACGACAGGGCTTTGGCAGCCTATTAACTTCCATGCCTGCCACGGCAGATTGGGCTTTTAGACTATCCAGCTCAATACAGCTCATTTAACCAGAAAGAACAAATCCAAACTACTATTGTTATTCAGCATTGATCATCCAAAAAGTACTAATTAACTACAGTTTATCTGAGGCGCTTGGGACATTTTGTGCTACAAGAACATAAACTATTGGGTGTTGAGCAACTACGCCATCTTGATGGCCCAACCTGCGCTTTGAATTGACTGAAACTGCTTTCAGGACTGCAAATGAGGCTGTGAATTGCTAATTTTATTTTTTAAAAGAAAGGCAAAGGCAAGACCTCCATTATTGTGACAAAGTATAATTAGCGAACCCAATCTCCACTCTTTTATGTTCAAACTCCCATGTGATTCCATGGTTATGAGTAGATTTATGCAAATGATTCTTGAAAATTATTCTCAATAAACAAATTAATAATGAATTATTCCATTGTCCTCGGATTGTGAAAAGGGTTTTATGATTTATACATAAAGCATTCAATTCTTCATTCCGGAAACTTTTATGGACTACAAATAATTGATGTCAAGTATTTCTATTGGTTCTCTTTCTTTTGCTATTTGTTATCGCCCTTACCTCTCTTATGCTAATTTCAAGGTTATAAGTATGAAATACTTTATGATCAAACATGCTCAAACATTCTTGAGTTTTTAATTCTAACTCTTGAAGCATGCAGTGGTATCCAGATGTTTCGAAAACAAAGGACCTTTGCGTCCAGCTGAATCGGCTTGAGTGCCAAACTCGTGAACATGCCCCGAAACATGTGCCGCGTGGAGGGCCGGCATATGTTGTCACATAAATGTATATCTGCCGTGTGATCCGATGGTCTTACCAAATTGGACATTTGCGACCATGTAGACCCAGGAAGACATCCAATTAGTGTTTTTGATGATTGTACTGGAGACGTAGTATGAGAACCAATACAGATGTATGATTAGTTTAATATAAATTATATATTAAATAGATTTTGAATATTTTTATAGAATCAAAAATTTAAATAATATTTTTCAGCTAATCTCTTAGAATAAGATTTTAAATTGTTATGGATGGCGTTAGGACAATTCAACCGACCCCGATTCCAACATTAGATCGGTCTCATAAACACAATATACCGACTAACAATCAGTTGACCGACCGACAGTCCGTTATTCTCAACCATCAACGGACAATCACGATAATTCTGTTAATCTTCGATCGATGGCCATCGACATATCAAAGTTACCGACCGATGCTCATTCGGATCTCCACAACTACCGACATATAGTCGGCTTATCTGAAACTGCCAGCGCAGAAAGCGCAGAATGGTCAGAACATGATCAGTGATGGATGTAACTACCCATCCAACGATCATATAATGCTGGAATGTGCAGAACCCATATGTCTAACCGTTATAAACGGTGATCAACTACATGTTACGATCATTAGTGGGCATAAACAGTCTATTAACTCCATGATTATAGTCCGATAATTATCCTTTAATGCCATAAAAAGCGGGATCACTTGTTCGACGATTACATCTGAATCACTTATAAAAAGAGGTAAATGAACAGCATTGGTAAGGCAATTCTGAACTGATACTCTGCCTCTTTGAATTTTTATCTGCTGTTCACCACTCTTCACTGATTTAAGCATCGAAGGGTTCTCGTCAGATACAATTTCGATCAGTGCGAACTTTTTTTGCAGATGCTCTTCTCTGACGACAGGCGCAACAGGAGATTGGCTGCAACAGATGGTATCCGAGTGGATTTGGTCCATGGTCTACATAAACTAAGGGATAACATAGTAGAGGCTCATTTGAGTTGATTGTAGGTTAATATGATGTTTATTATGGAATTTGTAGTACATGCAATTACATTTGAATGGATTAGAACTCTTGCCCAGATCTAATCAACTAAATATGGAAAAGCCCTAATACAAGCAAACAAGCCAGGCCTACACCATTCTGGACACCGACCATTTGTCGTACCTAGCCGGGCACTTAGGGAAAGTATATCTTTTAAAGTGTGGACTGAGATTATATTTTTGCTTGGGGTGGGACGTGGCTAGACTTGGCAATTACATCCAATACAGATAGATCCCGACTCGATCCGATCCTAATAGATCGAGTTGGTCAACATGTTGATCGAATTTTGATCCGATCCGATCTGAATTCGATAAATTTATATCTCGAATCGGATCGAGTTCGGATAATGACTGCCCCGACCTAAATCCGATCTAATTTTATGTACATATATTGTTCAAATGTCGGCTGGTTGTATGAAATATGAGTTTTATGGCCTTTAGGTTTGGTTAAGATCTCAAAAGCTAAGAGTGATAGTGGGCTATTTGTTCAATGTTTCTATTTTCATCTAGAAAATCTCATTTAAATGGGATGGATATCCAATCGGATAATCCGATACTCAATCGGATTGGATATGGATTAAGAAGTATTGAACTATCAGATCACGGATCAGATTCAGATCAAAATACTAAAATATCGGGTTGGATTCGAATTGACCCAAATCCACACCCGACCTGATCCATTGCCAAGCCTAGACATGGCTCGATGCGTCAGTTAGACACTAGTGGATTTAGGGAGACAAGCTCTAGGCCAGCAATCATGCATGGGAGTTCCACGGTACTAATTTTCATATATTAGATTCCAACTTTGATTATGTTGCGCTTGGTCAAAACATAATGATACAAATAATAGATATATATGTACTAAATCTAGCAACTATTTTACATATCTAATATTTTATTGCTCCCTTTTATTTCTCTCTGCAAATAGGGTCTAACATTTCATAATAAAAGATTCCTCTGAACACTTGAGTTCTCTCAATCCACAATTATCCTTTGCTATCCAATGCAACCTAATTATTCAACCTAGACAAAGCGGTTTGGCTTTCCATTTAAACTGCATCCTTGCTATATTACTTGGTCTCCATTAATCATACGGATACGGTCAATTTCTTAGACTATACATACGAGTTTACATGTTATCTCAATCACCTAAAGATATTAACAGATCCAGTATCTTTGTGAACAAATCACATGAAATCAGATCAGATAAGTGTCAAATGAATCTAATACAGTTTTGGATTATATATATAGTATATGACCTGTCCACATTTTATCAGAGTGATCTTTCTACCGAAATACAATTGTAATGATCTAATCAGTCTTCTTAGACTATATATAATAACCTACATAATATTCCATTATGGAGGAAATCATAAAACATATGAAATCAAATCAAATCAAATCGGTGACAAGATATTGCCGACATGTTTTACTCCTCTCATTCCATAATTTCTAATAGTGAGATTAGGGAATCTGATGGTATCATGGCAACTCTTGTTACCAAAGCTCAGCATCAGAATATTACCGCAAGTGCTATCCAAAATGCAGATTTGGGGATAAATCTCTATGGCTATTTCAATACAAATGCACCATTTATTGCATCGATCATTCTGCAACTGAGATCAACTCCATTTATAGCTTTGCATGTGCCAAGTCCTCATATGACTATCTCAACCTAGCTGATATCGACATTGTAATCTCTAGCACCATCCCTTAGCACGATGTATATCATAATCTTTGAGTTCTAGATTTAGGTGATATAACTTGCTCTAGCATGAATCATTTGTTCATTAAGTATAACTTATATATCTCCAATTATCTTTGATGCTCGACAGCAAAGGGTGAGGATATGACAACTTGCCTATCTACCTACTCAGAGAACTGCACCAAACTAATGAAGCCTCCACAAGTGCAATATGATAAAGGTCTACATTAAGAATAAAAGATGATGATGATGAAGGTCTCCACAGAAGAATCTAGGGGTTAAGAACAACTTTCCTTCAAGGGAGAGCATGCATTTAAAGGGGATGAATAATGGCAAGCTTTAGCTGCCTTCTAACATAATATGAGCATCCTCTTGTACCAATGTTGTTGTAAAGCATAATTTACATAGAAACTAATTGACGGCAAAAGTTGACTTGACCTAAAACTCCTGTTCATAATTTTCGCCAAGTTTGGATCAAAGCTTTATTTGACTAGGATCATGAAAGCAAGATTCTATCTGGGTCAAAATAATTTGGATTGGATTTAGTTATGATCTCGGATAAAATTTTTTTGGATGATTGGTTGTTTTGATGCTAGTTGTTTATATTTTAAATTTATCCATAAGAATTATAAATATTAAATTTTATAGGTTAGTTTAGGTTTATTAATAATCAAATTCTATAAAATAGGTTAGGTTAAGATCAAATGGGTGATCTAAAATAAGCCATGGGTGAGTGTGGGTCAAGAGGTCTTGACTCGAGCGTTGGATTGGATTGAATATGGTATCCTTACTTGACTCGATTGAATCTAACCTAACTCAATCCATTGCTGTCCATGATCTCAATTTACTCGTACATGTTTGTGAGCTATCTCCAAATTTCACTATCGAATCTTACTTTGCTGCCCTTTGTAGCAAAGGGCAGGTTTGAATCGTAAAGCTATTGGCTGTCCCTTCAACTGTGGTATGTATAAATCCTTGTTCTACAAGCTTGGTATGGTTGTGCGCTTGGACTCTGACCAAAGTGGGCGTGGTTGGGTTGAGGATGGAATAGGTGGGACCAACCCATCCTAGCCACTAAAATAAATTGCTTCTTTATTTTTTTATTAAAAAATTCTTGATCGTTCAAGCGAATGTTGCAAATAAGTCCTTCTATGTTATAAATATTACAACGAGATCTCTCACAACCCCTTTCCGAGAATCCCGCCAGCTCCCTAAACCCTAATTCGCTCCTGGTACTCTTAATTAGTGCCCTTTCCGTCGCATCTTCTTTCTTGGTCCTCCTCTGCGTTCCAATTCTTCTTCCCTAATCCATGGCGATGGCGACTACCGCCCTCTCGAAATCGGATCTCTCTACAAGGGCTTAGCTTCGGCTCTACTTGGGATCAGGAAACCGATCCCAACCTAACCCTAATCCTTATCCTACCCTAACCATCGAGTTTCATAAACTCTAAACCTATCTTAACCCCAATGACGCCCAATCGAGGAGAACGAACGGTACGGCATCGGTAGTTGGTTTGCTTTCCTCGATTTCTTATTACTTCTTCGTCGCCACTATTATTCTTGAACTATTTTTTTTTTGTTTTCAAGGTTGGGTATCACTTTCACGATCGATGTTAGTTTCATCAATATCTTTCTTTCCGTTATCTCAAAGATTCATTGACTATCTTTGATCGAATCTTTTGTGCTTCATGTAAGCTAGGTATTCTTCTTACGGATATGAAATATTAGATACCGATTTCAGTAATTGGGAACTTGGATCGGTTTTTGGCTCCTTGATGACGACTGATGTGAATTAAAAAGAGCTTCTGAAAAGTAATGTTATGTTGGATAACTGGAACTGTGCCATACTAACCTACATGAAAAAATGGTGTGTGAAAAGTGACTAACCACATAATAAAGTTGTTGAAGAGTTGGTTTAGCATAGGATTGGTTGATAAGATGGTGATGTTAGAATTTTTTCGAATTTATGCTAGTAAGGTGGATCACTTAGGCAATAAATCAGATAATTGATGAAAAGTTAAAGAAACAAAAAAATCAACTCCGGCAAGAAATCTCAGAATTATCTTGGTTATACGATAGTTAGAAGCATTGTAATTAAGTTGTACATACGTTTATACAATTAAAAAATAAAGAAAGCCGGAAGTTCTTATTACCTGTTTAAGAAAAAGAGAAAAACTTTTGGCTTGTTCGGTGTGGCTTCTGCTTTGCAAGAAGAGAAGAACCAAAAGCTCGGATTTTAGATTCTGATAGAGGCACTTTTCTGTCTTTTCACATTATAGAAACAATTTGTAGAAAATGTTATCCACACTTTTTTCAGAACTACTTCTTTTAAAAGTCATATAAATGCTTTTTTTAAAGCAATAGGAAACATTCCCTTTATGGTACATTCATGCTATTTCTATATGTTGACATTGCATTCTCCAATGGCTCTACCCACATATTACAAATATTTGTTCACCTCCTGCCTTTTCTTACTTTCTATGCATTACCAAGATGCACTTAACTTCGAGACAAAAAAGGGATCAAAATGTTGCAAGTTTGGGTTAATTAGCTGACCATTAATGTTCTCTATGTAGGATGTCCGAACATCTCATGCCTTTTTACTACTTTTCATACACATAATCAGCATTTTGTTCTGCATGTATTTTGTCTTGTGTTTTAACTCACTTCAATATTACATGATTCTTGGTAGGATCAGATATTACTTTGAAAGTCTTCTAGTATCAGATATGATGTCTTCAATCTTCTAGGAGAGCTGGAGCTGTTACTGGACATCATGTTGCCAATTGACTTGATTCAGATATAGTCATTGTGAATGTTGTATACTCATCTTGATGTGCTTAATGTGTTCTCGTTTTCTATTTATCTAGATAAGCCAACCGCCTCCCCAAATACTCTGGTTACTGTAAAACCGGGCAACTACTGTCAATTGATTATAAAATATGGACCTTTTTTGTCACATTGGGTTTACAAGGGTGAAGACTTGGTTCTGATTTTAGCAATGGTCAAGTTGAATGAATTTAGATTTTCATAAGTTCATCCATAGAATAGTGGAACATGCAGGAAAAAGAAAATGGAATTGTAAAGAGAATAAAATAAGTAAAGAAGTTACATAATACATTATTAGAATATATTAATATTTGTTTTTGGACCTTTGGGTGTATAATTTTGTTGGTTTGGTCCAAACTATCGAGGAATTATTTGAAATAAGTAACTGTGCAAAAAACATTGTTTGTAAGTCTTTATAGCCATGCCACTGTTGGTTAATTATTTAACACATGACAACTGAAAATTTCATGAGATTTATAATTAAATACCACAAGTATTATCTCAAATCAGTCGGAGAGGTAATCTTTTAATGTATGTTTCTGATTTTTCCTTACTAGTTGGACTCTTCTATTGAGAGTGTTGCACTTAGTTTGGTATTTGTTAAGAATCTTGCCCTTGTACCTGTTTCTTATGCATTTCCTTAATCTAATTGTTTGCAAGTGTTTTCCTTAAACTGCTCCTCAATCAACCTCTAGTTGAGGTAACTAAGAGTCCAACTTCTGTAGATTCAATTATAGATATTTGTTTTCAAATTTCTTTGAATGTCTCAGTAGCAATATTTGTCCAAGCTTCTTTATGGTAGCAAATTGTAATTTAAACTTTAATTAGAGTCAGAATATTTGGCGCTCCAGCATGTATGTTGAGGATGAGGAGCTGAGATTTCAATGACTAGTGTTGTGCATGTGCGATACATGTGAGTGAAGGTGTGATATGATCACATGTTAGGAACTTAGATGGTTGGGATCTCATATGGTAAATGTGCTTCCACATTTGGCTGGGGATTCCTCTTATTTTTCCCTCTTTCTTAAGCAAGAGTTTAGCTAACAGGGTGTATTTAATTTGAAGAAAGAGTGCCTCATAGGTGAACACATGGCAATGCTTCAGTGCGATGTGGGTTTGAGGGCCATGGAAGCAGGCTCAAATACTTTGCATCATGCTACTAGCTGAAATAGGTTTACATCACTTGCAACGCATGAATTTAGGTCCTTTCCTCCACCTCCCTGTTCCTTCCTTCGTATTGTTTGACAAACCTGTTAGTTCCTTGCTAAAAGTAGGCACCGTGCCATCAATTTTGAGTTGCTTACCTAGACTGTGCTTTATCATTAGTTTTTATTTCTGGTCAGGTCTTCAGAAATTGGAAGTTTATTCAATTCTTAAGACTTATATTGATCAAATACTTAATAATTACGGAAATCATTTTGAACCCATGTTCAGTATTTCGTTAGTGCATTCCCTGTATGGTGGTCCTTTGTTATCATTGTGAATTTCATCTGTCTTGGTCCATATGAATTGTCATGATAACTCCCTGATGGGGCATTTTACTTGCCCCTATGTAGCTATTATTGCAGCTTGTTTGGACATGGTGGCTAAGTAGCAGCTATCCAGTTGGTATTGCAGTCTGTATGACATTTAATAGAAAGCAGTCTCAGAAGTGACTCAAGAAGAGAACAGTTTGAGTAGCTTTTCCGTGCATAAAGTTTGCGATTTGAGGACCCCTTGAATCTCAATTTTAACACAAAAGTTAACTTAGAAACTCTTATGCAGGAAAGTACATGAATTAAGAACTAGCTTGTGAAAAATAGGCAGAAAGAATTGGTTTCCTGGAAATTTCTCTGTGAATGTTAAATTTTGGAGATGAATGATGCATGATTTGCTTTTTAAGTGTTCATCCTATTTTCTTCATAAAATTATCACATTATCGGGTTTAGTGGAAAGAAGAGGTGCACTTGATCTGATTCTGATGTGTAATATAAGAAGAATATGTTTGCAGCCAACTTGCTTGATAGTTTGCGGCATTGTGTAGTTTTTGCTAATAATATGTATAGTTGTACCAGAGTATCCCTGTGATGAAAAGTTTAGTAATCTGAACTTTCATTTCCATCATGAATGATCGGTGCTCCCTCATCAAGCATGTTGGCGAGGTTGAGGAACCGGGATTTCATGATATGTGGATATCAGGCATTCTGAGGGATGTATTTGGATTTTAGCGTAAATTATTTTCCACTTTGTTTTGGCTGCTTGCTTCTTCAATTTGCCATGTGCTTTCGGTTATGTATCTTGACAACAGGTTCTTTTCTTCCTCATTTCAAAATGTTTGCTGAAGCATTTTCTTTACGTTTAATAGTTATGCGATTTTTAATTAGGTTTTGGGTTGTTTTGTGAAAGAATTCATATTTCTCAAATGAAGTAAATCATACTGTAAAATTCAACACAATTTAATCATGGATATTAATTCATAAGCACTGGTACATATTGTTTTGGTGAAGGATAGAGAATAAAAGAAGCCCCGTGTTCTTGTGTTCCAATTGACAAAATTGACAGGAGGGAGGAATTGATGAAGGATCTGCCGCTCCACATATCCAATTATCTTGAGGAACTAATTTTACGTATGTCCGTGAAGGTTTTTTCTCGTATTTCTTGGTCTATATTGGTTTCTTTCTGAAAGTGGAAGTTGCCAGAGAAAGGAAAAGGTTCTAATTGTTCTTCATTTGAAGTCTTTTAAGTGTTATGTACCAAATGACATGCTTCAAAAATAGTTTTTAAGCAAACCTTATTAGTTTCTTTTAAGATAATTTCTGTTAGTGAGTTAGAAGCACTCACTAGACTTTTGATGGCTAAGCTTATCTGACCTTGCAAGTGAAGGATGGGCACGGGTGAATATTTAACAATATGAAAGGCTAGGTTTGGTAAAATGAAAAATTCAAGAAGGTTTCATATTCCTATTCCTATCCCAACCCTTCTCTTTCTTTTGACAATTTTGAGTGAAAACCTGAAGGGGGATATGGATTTCTTCTGAAATGAAGGAAGAATTCAGTTTCCAGATTAAAAAGAAAGAAATGACACTTATTTCTTAGAAAATCTCATATCTATAGCTCCCTTCCCTTTATTCCTCCCCTAAGTTTTGATAACAGAAATTCAATTCTCGCTCCAAGTTGGAGCTGCTTTCTCTCCATTGGACCATTAGAGGTATCTCTTTTTCTCAAGAATTTCCATATTCTCCTTATTCTAGTGCTCCTTTTTATTGTATTGGAGAGAATTATACTTCTCCTTAAATCGATAGTTGTTTATATACAAACACATTCTTTGGCAGCCTAATTTGAAGCTCTGGAATGCTTCCCATGTAGCGTAAATACAGACACATGCACGTATGCTTAAAGAATTAGAGCTTTGAAAGAGGAAAGAATGGTAAGACTGTTCTTCCCTTCCACATTATCTCACAACCATGATATGGGATTGCATTTAGAACTTGACCATAAAATAGATCTTCAGGTAAGATGATGATATACGCATACTGTTCTTGATCAAAGGGCACCATGATCATGAAATTAACTGTTGACTTAAAGACTTCTATGGGAAGTTTACCAGAGAAAACATGTTTTGAAGGTCATCATAAATGGTTCTCCCCCTCCCCAATAGAGCATCATGGATTATTGTTTCTCTGATTTGCTTGAGCTCATTTGTTCTCATCACAAGTTGTCAGGATAATTTTAATTTCAATTATGTGTCCAGAAGTTGCTTAGATTTGTAATTTTTTTTGTTTTTTTCAATGATGGTATTGCTTCTCTGTCCTATCTACCCTAAATCATTAGGTTTACCTACCAAGTCTTTGGTGCCTGAACGTTGTGACCAACCAAAAGCTTACACGGCATGTTTATGAACTTGGCATTTCATGCTCAGTGAAGTGTCCATAGATTAAAATATGCTTTGTATTTGAGTATAATAACTTTATTCTTGTAAATACGATATTCATGCCATAAGTTTTGATGCTAACGTTATGAATTTCTTTTCTTTATTTATTCTTAGCACAGACTCAAAACAAGGTCAAGTTGGGTTGTAAAGTGTCACGTCCTCAATTGTTACCTTAGTTTACAAAGCTAAATTTCAATTAATGAATGTGCTTGCATTTTGTTTCCTATCTTCTGTATTCTTTGCAGCTCTTTTATGGTTCTAAACTTCTTAATTCTGCCCTTATTTCTTTCATCGGACGTGGACTTTGGTTAAGAATCTGTGGTGATACAGGTTCCAACTGAATCTTCTCTCCCTATGGGATCAGCATGCTATTTTATGTTTATGTTTATGCCCTCATGGTTTTATCTTGATCTCCATATTTCAATATTATTTAGAGAAAAATCTTGCAATATAAAAAACTGTTTTAATTCGTAATATATATAAATAATAAATATAAATTTATTTATTTATTTATTTGAAATTAATTGCTCATCTTTTGTTATTATGATCAATCTAATGTATAATCATATATTCACATTATGATATCCTTTGGATCACTCGTTTAAGTTTCTATGTAGCACCATATCTGTTGCTTATTCTGCCTTCTTAGCTTATCTCATTCTGCCATCAGCCATGGTTTGTTAGGCTTGCTTAAAAGTTTCTGTGCGTCGCTGCTTCATATTTTAAGTAATTTACAGACAAAAACATAATTCTCATAGATAAGATTACGTAGTATTTAAGGGTTTTGAAGTTTTAATCCAATATCTGGGTATGACAGGAGAACGTTGCCTTCCTGGCAAGGATCCTGACCTTTGTCGGCCTGAGCCTGCAAAAGTTTGCTTGCATGTGCATCTTATTTCTACGTGCCTGGCATATTTTATCCTCAGATATGCCCATGATGACTTGTCAGTAGTTTATCTTATCATACTAAAAATATTTTGAAATTTGGTATGGTACCACCAGGCACCAGTTTTTAAAATTTGATTGCTTCGGCCTTTAGGATTAGTACAAAAGCTGCAGCCTCAGCCAATTCTAATCCGCATAAAATATAATAGAATAAAATGTGATAAAACATCATCAACCATTCGTGTTAAAATGGTTGTATTTGAATCTAGTTAATATTTTCTCCTTATATGCTAGTAACTGTATTTGAATCTTTCTCTATGCGTTGTTATCATATTATATTTTCTGCATGTATATTGCTGGTCCTATGGTAACCTTGTTTAACTGACGGTGGAAGAAAGTTAACAAGGCCTTTATCCTTGAACTGCAAGTGGATAGCCAACCAAATCCTCGTTGTCGAACGCATTATTCTTTAGCAGACGAAGGCCAGAGACGTGGTCCGTGATTTGAATGGTTTTTTTGAGTACTCGATCTAATATTTTTTCTCTGCTTCCAAAAAATTCTATGATCTTACTTTGGAACGGTATGAACGAATATTGAAGCACTGTGGCTTCTCTCTCCATACTTGGCTTGTTATTGTTGCAGGCATATAGTGAGTTGTTTAACTCAGCTTTTTGTTTAATTAAGCTTTTTCCTTTTTCTTTTCTCCTTTTTTTTTTTTTAAATTAAAGGGGATGTTGTTGCTGAAAGGTACATACAGTGAGCTGTATCTTTTTTAACTACTGCAGCATTTCTTTTTCTAAAGGATTCAAAGATAGCATTGTTTAACGAATTATCTATGTCAAGACACTTAATGGTGGCGTTTGGTGATCCAAATTAGAGCACAAAAGATCCCCAGAAGTAGATTTGTCAGAGTCAAGCACGCTTGATTCCAAGGTGTCTTGCTGCAAGCTCTGCGAGATGTCTTCTATGGTAGGCCACATGGCGCCTGAATTTTGCCGGTTCGCCTGAAAAGCTGGCAGACAACGATTCAATGAGGCCATACGCAAGATCAAGCCTTATCTTGTCGGTTTATGCATACGCAAAACTCTTCAAAAGTTGAGGTTTATGAGTAATGGGATGCCAAAACATAATGAACTCGGTCTTTCCTATTTAATATTTATCAACCCGTCAATTAAAGCCTTGCTAAAGCCAGTTGTCTTTCCAATCCCATATTTGGTGATAAATTGTAAGCATAACCTATGGATTTACGACCAGATGTGTCATTTAGATTTAGTTGGCTTGAAGAAACAAGATGACCAATTTTGATAAGAAAATGCAAGCGTGAGCGATGGATGTGTTATTAGATTTATCATTTAGATTTAGTTTGCTTGCAGAAACAAGAATGATAATTTCTGATAATATTTTGCATGCGCAGAAAATAGATTTCCCACTAGATTGTTGTCTGGATCTAATTTAGTTATGGAAACAAGAGTGCTACAATATGTGCATCTAAAAACAACGTATGTATGTACCCCAGCCACTCCTTTGCCTCATTTATCATTCAATCCACATTTGGACCTGGCAGGTGGCGCAAAATAGGGGGAAAGGCTGGGGTGACTAATTTAATGGCTACCATATGCTATTACAATTACAGCTAGTTAATCCGTTAAGATGTTAGTTTGGGTGGACTCTATTGATGTTCATGGCACCCTAGTGTTTGCTATTAATGTATTTGAAGTGATTCTTTCTACAACACAAATCGTTTTAATCTAGACGTGTAGGTTTATAGGATCACTAGGACATATATTAGGAGCACCATACATGCATCAAGCTTTGATGCTAATGTGAAAAATAGAGGTCACAAGGATAATGGTAGCTAAAGAAAGGTACATGGTGTCATATCCATGCATTCTCTATCAATTTTTCTAAAAAAATCTCCCATAAGATATCCTATCCTTAGATGAGCATGAATTTCATTTAAATGTTTGTAAGCAAACAATTGGGAAAACACTTCTATCATTTTCTGCAAATGATTATTACTTTACAAAACTAATAATGGTTGTTATAATTAATATTATTTTTAACTAAATTCAATACTCTATAAAAGTTTCTAAAAGCATCTCCTATAAGGCATCTGATCCTTATGTGAGCTTGAAATGTCGTGTGAATGTTCGTTGGCAAACAATTCGAAAAATAATATTATCATTTTCTGCAATCAATTGTTACTTTGCAAAAGCAAACAATGGTTGTTATAATAGCTATTATATTTTTAAACAAATTCAATGCAGACTTAATTGAGCAAATAACAATCTTTTTTATTATAACTATACGCAATGGTCCAGGAGGGTTTTCAAGATATCCAGTCATTGAAACCTTGAGCCTGACGATTTTAGACCAGATTTGCGGCTCTATATCGAAAGCTCTGTGGCCATCAGCTCCTAGCTTCTATCTGTTTTTTTGATAAAGAGGAAATACTTTATCTATTATAAGAAGTCATGGGTACATCCATGAAATAAACAACAATGCTGCTTTATATAACAAATAGCATCGTGATAGTTGTTCCAGAGAAGTAAGTACAGGAGGAGATAATCAAGCAAAAAAGAGGAGATAAAAACACAAATGAGGTATACAAAAAGCTAAAGCACCAGCCGGAAATAACTTGCTGAATAGCCACATAGTAAAAAATAGGCACATAACAAAGATGTTTTGGATAATGCTGAAGTATGAAAGTGATAATCTCAGAGTAGGGCAGTAGAAGCTGATATCTGACAGTAAGTGATTGGAATCCATGTTGATATAAGTACACTGAAGAAACACAATCCAACAGTTGAAGTAGAAAGCAACCACAGAAATACTGATAAGAAGACCATAGCTTCCGTCCAAAAAAGCCATCTACTGGCCAACATCGACTCCATGCAGGAGGAGTAGAGGGCAAAACAATCCAATATAACAAACTGACGAGGCTACCCTCCTGCAATGGCTTGGAGGGCAATAACGTAAAATTCGAGGGACGGGATGTTTTAAGCAACGGTCCTTTCTGACGCCACGTGGCTTATCCATCTAGAACGCGCGTTTGGACCGGACGTAGGTGGAGAATCTTGTAGACGCGTGTCACTTGATGATTGAACTCTCATCCAAAGGTTGCCGGCCGCACGAGACCACGCGGCTTCCGAAGAGATTAATACGTAACAAGAAAACATGATGGGGGCAAGCAAATAAATAAATAAATAAAAATTATAAATATTGAGGTAAGCCAATCGCATTCCGACTAAAATCAATCAACTCCCAATTTTAACTTTACGATGGATGATTCGGACTCTACAACGGAGGACTTTGATTTTACAACAACCGACTAAACTCTGACTCAAATCAATCGACTATCGATTTCGACTCAGTAACAACCGATTGATCGAACTAATTACGCCAACCTCCTGTCGGCTGATCAACTAAAATCGATCGATCGACTGATATTCGACTAACGACTACGGATTAACGACAGATGATTTGACCGTCGGCATAACAAAACTAATAGCCGACGGTCGCTCACAGATTTTACCAACATATGGTCGGTCAGTCAACTCAGATATACCATAACCGTCACGAACGGTTACTGGTCGCATATCACGGTGCGATCAGTGAAATTAATGATTCACTAAGCGATTATGGCCCGATGATTTAGCGCCATAAAACATGGGACCATGTCTGACGGTTACGAAAACCTCATCTATAAAAAAAAGTAAGAGAAACAGGGCTGGTAAGCCAACTCTGGGTCAAAACTCTGCTACTGCTTACATTCAACTCTTGTTCACTAATTTTCTTTCTAACTTAGGCATCGAAGAGTCCCCGTCGGATACAAATTCGGTCTGTGTGGATGCTGTTTTGCAGGTGTTTGTTCCCGACGACAGGCAATAGGAAGTTAGCCACAACAGATTGGCGCACCAGGTAGGGGAACAGCAATCGTATTTACTATGGCAAAATCAGGCACAGCATTCTACTGCAACCAGATCGGCGAGACAATCTTCCTGTCGGAAAGAGGTTCCTCCCCCTCCTCCTGTAGCAGAGCCTAGTTTCTCACATCCTGTGATCATCACGGACGTCCAGATCGCTGCACTTGTGCAACAGATGAATATCCTCACAGAGGCAGTCAAAAGTCTCCAACAGCAACAAATTCAGCAGCAACAGACACTGGTGGAGCAACCGGTGGCACAGCCGCCATCATCCACGGCGATCACCATCTCCTCCGGAGCGACTGTCTCGGCTTCCCCATCGAGACGAACAACGACATTCTCGGCACTCTCGACGTGCCACTCATTGTTCTCAGCATTCCCCCTCTCTTTCCCATCTCAATAGTATTAGGAAGGGGAAACGACCGCGAACGCCCTCTGTGTCTCCTTCAAACTCATTGGGTGGTTCTACCCCCGGAGTTTTCCAACGGCGATTCGATGATTATGAACATAAATTTTAAGAGATTAATCGCCAACTTGCTCAGCTTCAAGTGGAAGGTCGTAAGTCCTCCAACGACTACAACTTTCACACCGTCCAGCCACTTTCTCGGCACGTCTTAGACCAACTAATCCCATCTCGATTCAAGATGCCTCAGGTGGAGCCATATGACAGATCTATCGATCGACCACCTTGAGAGCTACAAAGCTCTCATGACGATTCAGGAGGCGACCGATGCCCTCTTATGCGTCGGCTTTCCGACAACTCTTCAGAAAGCTGCTTGAGCCTAATACTTCAGATTTCGATCGGGAAGCATATATTCTTTCGGACAGCTAGAACATTCTTTCGTGGCTCACTTCAGCACCAGCCAAAGGCCGTCACGAACTTCTGATAGTCTCTTCTCGATTAAACAAGGAGAGATTGAGACACTTCGAGATCTTGTGGTCCGTTTTAATGCGGTCACACTTGAGGTCAAGGACCTCAATGAAAATATGGCCATATCGGTCATGAAAAGAGGTTTGAGGGGATCTCAATTCACATATTCTTTGGATAAGACTCTCTTTTAGACTTATGTTGAACTTTTGGAGCGTGCATACAAATATATGCGTGCAGACGAAGGAGCTTCTGACCAACGCCAAATAGAAGGCAAAAGTCAGAAGAAGAAGAAACAAAAGAAAGAAGAAGCTCCGACTGAATCAAGTCGGCCACCTATTGATGAACGAGCTTCGCCTCGATGATGGAGTCCGAAGCCGAATTACGACAGGTATGACTCCTACACTCCTCTCTCTGCTCTCCGTGCATAGATCCTCATGGAGATCGAAGGAGCAGAATACCTACGACACCCCCCACCGATGAGAGTGCCATCGAGGAGCCACAATCGAAAGAAGTACCATCAATTTTATTGTGATCATGATCACGATACTGAACAATGCATTCAGCTCAGGGATAAGATAGAAACCATGATTCGATGAGCCTACTTTGAAAATACCAGAGAGATCCGCCAACTCAACCTCCTGTCGATCGATGACTTCAGCCGACTGAGGAAGCTATAAATAATCAGCCGACTGCAGGGGTGATCAATATGATCTCTCCGGATGATCGAATCGGAGGGCAACTTTCGAGGAGGAGTCGGCGAAACGATGATGACTCAACAATGTAATAATTATTTCAGAAGAAGATGCTCGAAGAATTCAAACTCATGATGAGGCTATCATTATTCCGACAATCAGCTAATAAAAGCACAGCGGATATTCTATTCTACTCGATTTTTTTTCGAATGCGACTACTGACTGATCAACTCAAAAAACCTCGACACCATTGGTCGGATTGGCAAAATCAATATATAGTATCGCCCACATCCATCAATGAAATATTAAATTCCAGAATCATAAATTTTAATCAACTGCAGAGTTGTAAAGAACTGACAGACGGACGGTCAATCGACTATATCCTGATTTTCAATGTAAAAACCGACGTGCAGACCGTATCATGGCTTTCACTATAAAAGCTAGACGACCGACTTTATCTTGACACCGACTATATTTCGGCTTTCACTGTAAAAGTCGAACTATTGACTGTCTCGATACAGGATATACTTCAGTCTTCCACTGTAAAAATCGACTCCAATTATGCTTTGACTTTCACTGTAAAAGTCAGAGAATCAACTGCTTTAGTATCGACTATATTTCGATCCTCTTGCAAAAATCGATATCCTGACTGTGATTTTAAATTGACATTAAGTATGCAGGCTTTCACTGTAAAAATCAAAAAATCGACTTCATTTTGATGCAGAATATATTTCGGATTTCCCTACAAAAGCCAAGATATCAGCTACCGACTATCTCTCGGCTTTCCACTATAAAAGCCGACTCAAGTTGAACAACTATTATGCCGACTTAGTCTTAACTAAATGAAATGCTATACTAATACAACCAAGGTCGGATTGAAATTACACCGACTTGACTATGGTCAGTCAAAGAATATTCGACTTACCACCGATTATCAGATGATCAAACGTAGAAACCCGACCAAGCATCGGGTATGAGATATTTGACTTACCATCATTATCCCAATTTCAATCAAGTTCATCAATGCTATGACTAACGGATGATCCTACAACTACTACCAAATGTCCGATTCATTGATTGATATTCGGTTATCCGACCATAATTCTACGACAATGAAAACATACAGTCTATGCTTGGATAAAATTCTCTTTCATTCTTTGGAAAGGAGACTACAAAATTGGACCGAAGTCTGATTACAAATCTGATTACAGAAGGAAAATAAAATTACACCGATCAAAGCTTGTCACCGTCCCTGTCCCTTTGTTTTAGTGTAGAATCAGTGACTGAAATAACTTCAGGTACAACCAATGACCCACCTTGAGTTGGCTCAATTTCTTCTTCAGCAGCCCCATCTTCCGACCATGAAGGAACGATGCTGCTCAAGTCAAGATCTGGATACGATTTCCCGACCTCCTTACTTGGCCAACTACATTAACAGCCTGATCCACTCGTACAGGGACAGAGAGGGGCTTCAGATTTTCGTCCACCGTCATTAGCATCCTTGGCTTGGGAATCGATGTCGATGGCGCAGATGAAGCAGCTGCCCAATTCTTCTTCGATTGAAAAAGTTTATTTCGAATGCTCCCTTTTTCTTGGCAGTATGCTGACGAATATCGCCGTTCGACATTCGGCTCCGAAAATGAAGAAGTCTCCACCTCCAGACCCGACTGGAATTCGTCCATCGGACTCTCTGGCCGACCATCCTGAGAAGAAAAAGTCCTAACCATCAAGGAAATGAAAACTAGAGGAAAAACTCAAGAAAGACAGCAACACCTGAAAAAGATAAAAGAACAGTCCTCGGACACTAGGGCGATCTTCTGGCACAGTCCTAGTATCAAAAAAGACAAATAAAAATAGAAGTTTGGTTGAGAGTGGCCCTATATATAGAGGATCGCTCAACAGCAAGGATTGAAGCAACCGAATCGAGATCGTGTCAGAAGCAGACATGTAGCAACATCCAAACCAACCATCGATCCGACGGTTCAACGCACCTGCACTAGATTAAGCCACATCACCCTCATCCGCATGAACGATCATGACCCAACAACATTCGGACATGTGGCAAAAATCTACCTGTCAGAATCATATCGTCCGATGTCGAATCGACTTCTCAAAACGACGTCTGACATTGACGACTGATACCGAATCATCCTATCAATATGGCAGCTTAAAAATGACTCTGTACTTGCCAAAACGACAAGGCAGCCGATCGCCTGTACCCAGAGAAAGTGGCTGCAGAATCGGAGCTCGATATGACAAGAATAACTCTCTTCGTCTAACGTGACAAACTACGTGTCAATATACACGTCGGATCACCTTGGATTTGGGAGTGGGGGCAATTGTTGGGGTAAGTCAATAGAACCCCGACTCAAATCAATTGACCCCGACTCTGACTCTACGACGGATGATTCCGACTCTACGACGGACGACTCCGACTTTACAACAGCCGACTAAACTCCGACTCAAGCCAATCGACTCCTGATTTCGACTCAATAACAGCCGATTGACCGAACTAATTGCGCTGACCTCCTATCGGCTGATCAACTAAAATCGATCGACCGACTGATATTCGACTAGCAACTATTGATCAACGACAGACGATTTGACCGTCGGCATAACAGAACTAATAGCCAACGGTCGCTCACAGATTCTACCGATATATAGTCGGTCAGTCAACTCAGATACACCATAACCATCACGAACGGTTACTGACCGCATATCATAGCACGATCAGTGGGAATTAACGATTCACTATACGATTATGACCCGATGATTTAGCGTCATAAAATACAGGACTACGTCCGACGGTTACGAAAATCTCATCTATAAAAGAAGATAAGAGAAATAGGGCTGGTAAGTCAACTCTGGGCCAAAACTCTGCTACTGCTTATATTCAACTCCATTCACCAATTTTTCTCTCTGACTTAGGCATCGGAGAGTCCCCGACGGATACAAATCCGGTCTGTGTGGACGCTATTTTACAGGTGTTCGTTTCTGACGACAGACGATGGAGAGTTGGCCACAACAATAAATTTAAAATATAGATTATAAATTATTATATCTTAGATCTCGATTTGACTCAACCTTTTTCACACCAATTTGATTTTAGAATTGAAACTGGATCGGATATAGCTCTAGTATATTTATATTCATAATTATTTTATGTGACGAATATGGATACAAATATTACTCAAATATAAAATTTATATCCATATTTATTTAAATAAATATAAATATAAATTAGATATTAAAATATAAATATAAGTGGGAGTCAAATAGTTAAACCTTATAATCATACAAAGAAATAAATCACAAAGTAAGAATAAAATGAATTAATAATATATTTATATGATTATTATTTTTTAAAAATTTATCAGTATCATATAAATTAAGTAGAATTATAAATAGAATAGAATATTCATATATGAAATAAATAGTTATCTACCCATAAGTATATATTCAAATATGAAGACAGATTTGAATGAATATTATCCGATCTACTTTCACTCCTAATTTAGATCGAGAATCTGCCTTCTTCTTCTTATCAATGCCTCTAGAGATCGTGTTGAAGCCTACTTATCTTTCTAGCTTGAGATCAGAAGGAAAGGATAGTAAATATTTAATTGATTTCAATTAAAAAAATTTTGATTGGTTAAGAAATGATTTTTTTTCATTTATATCAATTTGGAAAGTCCTTAACAAGTGGGTAATTTAATTTAAATATGGAATGATATTGTCTTATAACATGGAAGGAACACTATTTTTTAGACAGGGGAGAAATTTTATAGTTATATTAATAAATATATAGATAGATACTGGGTAATTTATTGTCTAAGATAGATAGGGGATAATTTAGTTAAATGGGCTCTACAAAACATTAATGCTTGTGATTTCGTAGGTAAGCAATTAGCCGTTGGTTTTCCTCCTTTCTGGTGCGGAGCCGCTGGTTTCTGCGGGAGGTAATGATATTTTGGGCCCATCAGGCATGTGTCTACGATGAACATTGACCTCATACTTCTAGTAAATTACGAAGTAGCTATGGATGGACCTTCCTCCCCTCACCACTGATCTAGATCCAAGTTGACTCCAAGTCTACGCTTAGAACTCCAGTAAGACAAATTGGATGCATGTTAGCCATAGGCCTTTATGTGTTCTGGTGCATTCCCTCGTGTAAATCTTAGGTGTGGATCATTTTTTTAAACATGCATTTCTATCTAATCTACATTAATTTTTCATAGCAAATGCTATTACTGGGTTCTTATAATATTGTGGTGATATATCATATATCATGATGTCTATCTATTTCCCTATCCTATATTCAATATTTTAATCGTTTGTTTTCATGCCTGCATCAAAAATTTTCTACCTAGACTTCATATAATAATGAAAACTTCGCCTTTAAGTCTTCTCTTCTTTTATATAAACATCACTATCATTGGCCAAATATTTTCCACCCTATGAACTATGTAGAGAGAATCTATGTCAACAAGGTTACAAGGCCCGTGATCTACACGCTCATGAAGTCTTCATTGATTCTAACATTCTATGCCCCACTTCTGTGTAAGAGTAATACTATTGTAGATAACACAAACTATATCATGTTAATTGGTTAATTTGAATTCACATAGATATGATTATCTTGGTTCATGTATCATTTCCAGGCAATTCACTAAGCTGGTTTCCTGCAAGTTAGCTAGAAAATTATACGCACTAGGAGCAATCCCCAGCTATCGCAAGATCACAACCGTCAATCAATATCATTCTCATATCAAAATAAATCCCAACCAAGCAGATCAACCAGTTAGAAAGCCTATGGGACATGTCATCCAGCTAACACACGCGGCAGCCGCCTTCATAGGAGACCCTACAAGCGCGTCCGAGACCGGTCTCCCTATCACGGTAATTTTGGGAAGAACCAGGGGTAGTTTCGGACATTGGACGGTGACCGTGGAGAAGTTTCGAATCGCCCATATGTGAGGCGAGACTAGGCCTCCAGCAACAGATATGATAAAAGCCATCGAGAGGTGAAGCTTAAAGTAGGGCCAGGTTAGGGTTATCTCCTCCTCTCCGCTCCCGTCTCCGACTTCTATCTCAATCTGCCTTCGTCTCGAACCTGTCTTAATCGATCCATTCTCGGAGGTTGAGGTTTGGATCGCACCGGATAGTCTAAAATTTCGGATTTGGTGGAGTTGTTGTACTTTTGGAGAGGTAAAGCTCGTTTGGGTTCTTTGTGTTGCCCTTAATTTCGTAGCTGTTAGATGTTTGATTCCAATTTTTTGTCTTATTCTGATGTTTTTTTGGAGGCAAATGGTTTTTTCCCCTTATAAGATTTGGTGATTAAAGAACCCGTCTTTTATTGTTTGCATTTTCCCTCCCAAATCCTATCGTCTGCTTGATATAAATTTGTCCTTGATTATTTGAATGGTTTCTTGCAATTTTTCGTGCTATAAGTGCTAAAGTGTTCCATCTTTTTCATGAAGTTGAGATTTTGATTTATTTTTAAATAATATCATTGTTTCTTTCCTTCCCAAATCCTATCATCTGCTGGATATAAAATCATCTTCGATTATTTGAATGGTTTGTTGCACTTTTTTCGTGTTATAAGTGCTAAAATGTTCCACTTTTTCTAAATAAAGTTGAGATTTTGATTTATTTTTTAAATAAAGATGGCGAACCTATCGTTCAGTTCATAAAGAGAATGAAGGGAATTAATTTATTTTTGTTTCTTCTGCGGTTGGTGTTTTCTGCTGATAATTTTGTATTGAGATCTTGAATTTTCTTCCTCTCTGTTTTGTTCCATGGGTCTAATTAGCTCTTTCTTCATAATTTCTTTATTAGTTTATGCAAAGTGTTCTGCTCAAAGAATTAATATCTTTTAAATTCAACGCCTGTCTTCCATGTACTTTTTTTTTTTTGTAAATTAATATTGCTTTCACTGGGTTAAGGCTCTGGTTATCTAGTTTGCCATGCAAACCAATCATTTGTGAATTAACAGAATTGAAGTAGATGTCCTCAATAAGAACTTAAGTACTTGTTTTATTATTGTAAAAGATGAATATGCTTGCGTTTGTGCCACAAAGAAGGAAGAATTATATATATTTGATCATTTTGATGGCTGCATGGTTTCAGCTCGTTAACCTTTCTTTTCCCGCACTTGTCAGATCTTTCTTTCTTTCCGTTTTCTGAATGTTAGTTGACAAGTCAACCCTGGACTGGTAGTTACATATATCGGTAGACTTGAGATGCTGTACCAAAATTTTAACTTGGATTTGTCTTTCTTTCAATTATTCCAGCCAACCACGGAAGACAAATATCTGGGAATGCTGAAGATGTGCTTGAACGCCAAGGTGTCCTTGTCTGAGGCAAATGGGATTGTAGCTCCCTTTGAGCCTCCCTTGATCCATCTCTATGGGATCAGACAGCACACACGAATCCAGTTCATGCTCCATGTGCTGATGCACGATGGAGATAAGAGAATTATAAAGCCGGTTGTGTCGGATCATGACCTTGGTGATGACGGTTGAATTCTGCTGCTGTTAGAGTTTTGAAATAGTTTATAACTTTATATAGTAACAGCAGGATAGTGTAGCATTTGTTTTGGGAAGATATAATAGAAAGGAATGGAAAATAGAGGGACTATTTTGATGCAAAGGTATGAGTTGGGAGATTACTCGGACAAGGAACCTTTGCAAAGGTACACTATGCTCGGAATCTTAAAACTGGCCAGAGCGCTGCTATAAAGATCATTGATAAAGAGAAGGTCTTGAGGGTTGGGCTTGTTGATCAGATTAAAAGAGAGATCTCTGTAATGAGATTGGTGAAACATCCAAATATTGTTCAACTTTATGAGGTCATGGCAAGCAAGACCAAGATTTACTTTGTCATGGAGTATATCAAAGGTGGCGAGCTTTTTAACAAGGTTGCAAAAGGCAAGCTCAAGGAGGATGTTGCACGAAAATACTTCCAGCAGCTGATCAGTGCTGTGGACTATTGCCACAGCAGAGGTGTATACCACCGGGATCTGAAGCCTGAAAACCTGCTGTTGGATGAAAATGGCAATTTAAAAGTCTCAGATTTTGGGTTGAGTGCCCTTGCTGAGTCTAAGAGGCAGGATGGGTTATTGCACACTACTTGTGGGACTCCAGCTTATGTTGCTCCTGAGGTGATCAACAGAAAAGGATATGATGGTGCAAAAGCTGATATTTGGTCATGTGGGGTAATTTTGTTTGTGCTCTTGGCTGGTTATCTTCCTTTCCATGATTCAAATCTGATGGAAATGTACAGGAAGATCGGAAAAGGTGAATTTAAATGCCCTAGTTGGTTCCCTTTTGAAGCTCGAAAGCTGCTGTTTAAGATCCTTGACCCAAATCCCAGTACCAGGATATCTATTGCCAAAATCATGGAAATTCTTGGTTCAGAAAGGTTTTGATGATAAATACTGAATAATGAAGAAGAAACTAAAGAAAATGCTACCGTGGATGTTGCTGCAGTCTTTGGTTCCTCTGAGAGCAATACTGTTGAGGGAAGCAAGATTCAGTTAGGGTCACAAACTTGAACGCTTTTGATATCATCTCTCTTTCAGCAGGGTTTGATCTTTCAGGTCTATTTGAGGAAAAGGACCACATGAAAGAAGCAAGGTTTGTTCCATGCAACCTGCATCAGCCATTATCTCAAAGCTGGAGGACGTTGCCAGGCGCTTGAAGTTAAGAGTGAGAAAAAGCATGATGGGGTGTTAAAGATGGAAGGGTCCAAGGAAGGGAGGAAGGGGGTCCTAGGCATCGATGCTGAGATTTTTGAGGTTGCTCCTCTATTTCATTTGGTGGAATTGAAGAAGTCAAATGGGGATACTCTGGAGTATCAAAAGGTCTTGAAGGAGGAAGTGAGACCCGCTCTCACGGACATTGTTTGGGCATGGCAAGGCGATCATCAGCCTCAGCAGCAGTCGCAAAATCAGTGATCGACAAATTTCTTTATTTTGTACAAGTAATTTCAAACCGTTACTGTTTGCATGTTATTATAAGCTCTATGTTGTATTTCCTAGTTTCTTGATCATTGCGATTGTTAATTTTTGCGACCTTGTTCCAATATTAAGATGTGTTTGAGAACAACTATTTGCTGGTATTTTATATTTTTGGTATTTGGAGTGACATGAGCTTCCCAGACTCGTCAATGGTCTTTGGAATGGCATGATGATACAGGGCTTTTACCTTGAATATGCCCAGTAGAAAACTTTCTAAGATCAATCTTTTTCACATGGATCTTGGAACTGCCACTTGGTCTTATCTATAAGGTCAGATAATTGGAACACTAAAAGGGTGGAAACTCAAATAATCATTCTGACTGATTGATGAATCAGGAGTCTTTCTGATCCTTGATTACATTTTTCCAGGTTTTGTTGCAGTGACTGTTCTTGCAGCTACTGTGTATATTTGCAGAACCATGAAATGCTGTCTCCAGAATAGGCCTGAGCAAAGGGTTTGGTTTGTATCGTTTGTGCAAAAGAATAATTGATATTCCTTTATGACGTTGACCATCGGATCGTGCTCTGCATGGATCTCAAAGCATTTCTTGAAGTGATCATTATGCGATCCAATGATAGATTTGTGCGAAGGAAGGTCAATCCTTATTTTGCACAAAAGATATTACCTGTCCCTCTGCAAACTGCAACTTGCATTTCATGAATGAAAGAATGCAACCAAGGATGATGCTATCCAAGATCTGACAGTTGATCTGTAAACACTGAAGAATGGATAGGAGACACGGTCGGTCCATTATTAGAGACTGGTGCAGCCATAGTTCTGCCCTAGTTTGTTGCCCTTTTCGCTAAAGACTGATCTGGTACATGGCCTTACCCTCAGATCAATTACTACGTAGTAGGGCATCTCCTTGTCCATGACAGCTTCTCTCAAAGCAATACCAGTGAATTTCTGCAGTCGTATAGACGATTGAATGATTTCTGCAGTCCTCACTGGCAAAAGAGGTTCCTTATCAAGCTCTAAAGATCTGATCAAGCCAAACGAAAATTGCCAGCTTTAACCAATGAGACTTTGGTCCTCGGGTGGGCACCTCTCTCAGTACTTGCACTAGGCTAACGTTCCAAGTTGGAAGTTGGAAAGGTAATGACCAGTAACTTTAACAGGTAGTTGTGGTCTGGAAAAGCACATTGGTGATTATGATGCCTAGAAGTTGTGTGATCTAATGATCAATATGCCTAAAGGATAAAATCATCCATGAACATTAAATGAAAGGTCATCTGCGTTCGAAGTCAGTCAGTAGTAATACGATAATTACAGGCAACATCCCATTTATCTGGAGAAGCCTAAGTTCACACATCCCTCTTTATTGATCATTCATCAGTTCACATAGCAAAAAAGAGTCAAGAATCATCAGGCTGAAGAGTGGCCTTGGTAACTCTGAAAGTCATAACTTAAACTTGCCGCCTCGACAAAATGCTTTAGTTTCATATGGCCATGTGCACTCCTTGCACAAGGAACCACCAGACAGCTTTTCCAACCACAAGGTCCTGAAGCTCAATCAATTGTCACAAACAATAGCTTCATTTACTAAACTTGCAAATTCACCATATCACTTAATATGCTCAAGTTTCTAGAGCAAAATCAAAGCATGATGCACAATTAATCTCTCCTCAGCAACTCAGACACACACAGATTGAATTGGATTAATAATAATACAGTGCCGAGCAGTGCATGCTTGCCGGCCATTCCCAGTGTCCAGAAGTTATTACAGTTGAATAATGACAGGAGAGTCGGTCAGATCGATGATCTCTGGGTAAACAAGGGTCCTCTTGGTCTGGGAGTGAATCAAGTAGCTGGATGGTGTCACTAGATTTATTACATCACCCTCAGGGGAAAGATATGGGCTATCCAACGAAGCCTTATTATTGGACCTTTGGGGAGTCACTGGTTGTCTGGACTTGTCTAAACCATTTCCTTGGAGACGCTCAATGGGATCTCTACTGCATGATCTGGGAGTTTTGCTTGATGAGGTTTTACTGCACTCCATGTTTGGATGAGGAGATTCGCTAAGGCAATATGACATTGCCTCCATCGACTGTCTAGAACTATCAGACTCCTGCCAATGGAACAGGTTATCAAAGGAAGCCTCTCCCACATTACAAAAATCTTCCACTTCATGATTGACTAATACATCCAGCATGTTGGGGAAGTGTTGCTGGATGCTTTTCTGTAATATTCCTTGGTGAGCTTTGGAGACTGAAGGACACATTGGGAATCCTCTAATTCCACTGTCTGTCTGAAATTATCAGCTTCCTTCCAATTAAGAGGTGGTTACTGGATATCTGCACATTACAGGCATCTCCTTCTACATGATTAATTGATACATCTGATGAAGCAGAAGAATTCACATCTTCAGTATCGTTCTTGTACGCATCTTCTTCATCGCCACTATCTAATATCGGACCTTTCACATAGCAGGGAAGTTCATCCATGACACGTATTGCGGTCTTCATTTGCTTTGGCAATCCTGGGCAGCCAGAAGTATGCTTCATATACTTTGTTGAGAAGAAATTAACAGTGAGGTTTAACCTGATAGAGGAGAATCATGGTAAGTTCCTACCATTGTAGACAATGACTAAAATGTAGAATACATGAGTCATAAACTGCACGAAGGCACTTACTTCTCCCAGGCTGGAAGAGAGAGCATTGTGTATGCAAGCTTGATCTTATTTGCTATGCCAGAGAGGGATTTAAAATTTGAAGCAGCTTTTCTGACAGCTAAAGACTCTTTCGGGTGCTGCCAGGCCCATTCAAACTGCAACCATATGCTTCAAGAGTTATGTTCTAGAATCCATATAGTATCCTGAACAAATGATATCATTTTGTTTCTAAATAATCACCTCATGAGAAGAACAGATGTTATTTTAACTAAGAACAGAGTAGCTGGAGGTCTAAATGGCTGATGTCTTCATGTTTTCAACTGCAGGAAGAACTACAGAATATTGTGTCTCAATGACTATTAATTACATAACATTTTATGTTTCTTTTCAATTTTCAGCCATATCACTTTTTGTTATTTCTTCCTTTTATCTAACAATTTCCATTTAGCGCATGTTTCTAGAGGAAGGTTAGCTATATTTAAGGATATTAGCTTTGCCCAACGTGCTAGATGAGAAATTTTATTTTAGCATATTGGGCAAAGCTAGTGTCCTTAAATATAGCTAACCTTCCTCCAGAAACAGGAGATTCAGAAGAATGCTAATGTATTGTCTTCTATATATATATATATATATATAT
>KE504676.1:311405-335324 GCA_000441515.1 Elaeis oleifera | reverse complement strand
TCCAAAAAAAAAAAAGAAAAAAAAACCAAAACATTTTCTTCTATCTCTCATTAAGTCATAACCAAAGATTGACATCCTAAGCATGACATGTATGGGTTCGCATACAAAACACGCAGGCACAAAGTATCTTCTTTGAATGGTAGTTTTAAGAACCCTGCGAAAATCCTTCCTCATTTGCTCTTTGTTATCACACCATCCATTCTTTGCCAGCAAATCAACTGGTTTATTCTTATCCTTAAGGATACGGACTTGCATGGCTAAAATAGCAGGTCAAGCAACACGCAGGGGGATCAAACCGGACATGCGCTTTGCGTTTGAAGGGATGGTATGGGCAACTCCAAATTAACAATGTACTTGGCATCTTTTAGAGTATGTCTCGAGTGGTAGAATGACCTCTTGCATGCGTGGTAACCTTGGTTGGAATCCTCGTATACGTGTATATTTAATCTTCTGAAACTAAAGTTAATTGGTGCTAACATGACAATTACCAAAAGGAATTAACAAAATTCAAAGGTCATAAACAATCACTTTCATTGTTCATAAAGTCGGAATATCATGTACGCACTGCACATCATACTCTGAAATCCTTGTACAAGCTTCTTAAGCATATGTTTAGAATAGATTGCCTGATGAACGAGAAGGGAGCGTTATGGAACGACAAAAATGAATAGAGTGTGGAAATTCCTTCCAAGGATAATTTCGCATTTTATATGTTTAAACTGTAGTTAACTATTTTTGCTCGCTTGCTCCTAACCCAGTTGTGTATCTCTGCAGTTAAATTCCTTATTCCATCTTTACATAATGGTTCAGTGTTAGCTCCATTTATCCAAGAATAGACACAACATCCACCAACTTCTGATGGTCTTCCTGCAATAAGGAATATAAACACACGAGAGAACATTATATCAGACAATGTACTTTTACTGCAAGGTCCGTTTCCAATGGTGATTTCAGATACCATCATGCTCCATACTTGGAGAAAGATCAACGAAGCGACCGTCCCCTGGTGGCTTCACTTCCTCACAAGCATTCTAGACTCAAAATAAGAAAAAAAAGCTACAATAACAAGAATGGAGACCAACCGCACTATCATAAATTAACTAGCGGTAAGCCCATGAGATTCATGCCTCTCTTAGTCTACCTAAATGACTTGCTGTGGGATGTATGAATCAAATAATATTAATCTTCTTCATAATAAACTGCTTCAGATTTTTTTTTTAAACAAACAAGTATCTTTAGCAGCATTTACTCAAAAGGGGGAAAGTTCCGGTGTTCTTGAGAAGTTACAGGTCAAATCAAGCACCAATAGACACTGCTATTCGATACTGCTTTCAAAGCTGATGGCTTTAGCTTCTTCATGCCATGCAGTTAGAGCAGTTTGAGAAGGTGGTATTCCTGCCTAAATTTCATGGATTCATCAATATGTCTGAAGTGATTTTGAAAGATTGATCACTAATCTTAGCCCAAAAAAAAAACCAAGGATTGATCAACAACAATGCCGTTCGAAGCTTGCATCCTTTTGGGACGCAATCAAGCAGACTGGAGATCGAAGAGGTGGATATACAGCATAATAACATTCTTGAAAAATGACCAAGATAATCCAAATTGTTCCAAAGTCTCGCATAAAAAAAGTTCTTTCATCTCCAAATTTGCATGGAATTGATAATTGTCTCAGCTACACATAGACCTGATTCTTGATTCCACGTAAGAATTGAACAATCATTATTACAACATCTGAGAGAAAGGAAAGAACAGCAGAGGAAAAACCTCTTCCAGTTGGGATCAGCTCTGCTTCTTTTCAGAAGCAGAAGTCGGGGAGACCAGAGTCCTCCACAAGTAGCGCCCGCTCGCCATATCCACACATGTCCAGAATCCAGAACAGATCGCCTGCCGAACCTGATTTTATTCCATGACACGAGAAAGGAAAACAAATGCACCCGAATTAGACAAGAAAAAATGAAGGAACGAAAAGAAAGGAGATTAATTTCGCTCAGAAGCCCTATAACAGAGGTATTTGATGAAATCCCCCAATGAAAGCAAGGAATCCTTGTCTAGCATCTACCTTTGTGGAAAGAGGGAGAACTTCTTTTGGGGCAACCTCTTGGTCCTCTTGATGGATCTCCGGCTGGGACTTGAGGCCTCTCAGCACGAAGAACCCGGCCAGCGTCGCCGAGAGGAAGATCAAAACCACCCTCAACGGGCACATCTCTCTGTCTCAGGTCTGCGATTGATTTGGATCAAAGAACTGGGGCAACGAAGAGAGAAAGAAGGGCTCGAAGCGGGATTTGGATCGGGGCTGATGGGAGCCTGCCCTCTCCTTTCTTGACTTTTGAGACGGGAAGCGCATCAGGCGTGGAAAAATCTTTTAATACTTAATAGAAGGTGTGGAATAGGTGAGTGGCATCCTCGGTCCAAACACACGCCACATTTCCCCAGTGGGTCCCGCCACTGGTGGGCGAGGCGGGTGCGGTTGTTGAGGGCGACCGGCTGCCCCTAGGAAAGGGTCCACCACCCGCGTGGATTTTGTCACCTGTCTTAATCTATTCGGGGCAACTCCACCGTCTGATTTATGGCGAACTCATCTTACAATTAGCAAATTCTGATCATCGCAACCACTCTTTTGGACTTATCTCGGCCATCTAGAAGCACGACGCAATTATACATGGTACATTGCGGCACTAATTGCGTCACGGATAATATATCGGGGACGCTCATCAAGTGGATCCTTCTATCCATGGCCCTGAAGTTACCGGACAGAATCACACTTGGTCAGACGTGACATCCTAACTTGGACCTCCTGATCCAACGAGGAATAGGTCAGTCCCGTCTGTCTTACCTGCTATGGGTTCGGGATCTCGTTTAACCCAATCGGAGGCCACTTGGGAAATGGGTGACAAAAGAGCAGATCAGAAATGGATGGACAAAATCTAATGGTCGATCTAAGAGCGAGTCCGATGTCCTGCATTCAACTTGGGGCACACAGATGGCACCTTCCTGGTTGGTTGTACCACAAATGTTGACCATGATAGACGAAAGCAGCATTAATTTACTTTTGGTTCACGCTAAAGAAACATTAGTTGCATCCATGTGTGCCCAGTCTGGCTAAAAAGATAGGATGGAGATTTTTTTTTTTAAGAAAAAAACCTGCCCCGGGTATAGTTTTGGTCTAATATGAGTGGTGCACTACCTTGATTAAACTAAGCATTGACTTTGTATTTCATACCCCAAAATAATAGATAGATAGATAAACAATTACCACCATTCAGCATATGCTTCACCGATATCAGCATCATTCCCTTCAGTGAAATGCATGCAATCAACCGTCAAGATGAATCCATTCATTTCAAATGCTGCATGTTGGAAGCTTCATGTAGGTCCATATCAGCAAATAATGAGAGGCTAAAAAAACTGCAAGAAAAAAATAAAAAGAGCACAGTCACCTATGGCTTGATGAAACGAGCCAGGTTTGCAAGCACGGTCCTCAGGCTACGAATACCAGCTCCTGACTTTGAGCTCACCATCATCTGCGATCGTTTAAAACCCATTATATTAATGGACAAACAAACACTCGTCGCCAACAATGAAAATTTTAACTCTGCAGTCAACAAATGCACAATTTTCACTACACAAGGATTGATCAACACGACCCAAGTTTGCCAGATTATGCTTGATAACATACAGGCAGAAGCAATTGTATCGTTTTAATGCGGCACCATTTAGGTGGGATGGAAACTCACCATAGGATTAACAACTGACTTGTTTTCTTGAGGTCCTGCAATAAACAACAGCATCACTATATTTTCAACAGTTCATCAAACAGAACTTGTGAAGCCAGGTAGATATTTACCTCCTGAATTTGCATTGCACGCCGAGCCACATCAATAGGGAAGACAATATCAGTCTTGGTTAACACAATTTGGTAAGGTGTTTGGGATCTGATGAAGTGCATGCCACAGAATCAGTCAAACACCTTGAGATGAGCATAATGGGTACAATTATCTACTGTTATTATTCTTCAGCTTCCTTTTACAATTCGTGAATTGGGAAAACCAGACACAAGACATATTACATGTCTAAATGCCAATAAGAAGCATAATTAGATGCATCTTGCCTCTGTTGGCATTATTCGAATACTAAACCAGCTTCTTTAATATTAGAAACCAATCTATTTTAGAAAGAAATACTTCTGTCAAAAGAAAGCTTTGTTTGCTAAGAAATGATCATGTATGATTTGACATAGACATGAATAAAATATCACAAGGTAATAAAGGCTTCAGCCCTTCTAGTCATTTTCTTTCATAGGTTTTTATAAGCGAAGGGAACCAGGGGTACTGAAAATATAAAATTAACCTCTTATCATCTGAAGCAGTTCTGTCACGTCATTATAAAGTTTAACACCCTTAGCACATGTATCTATAAAAAAGCATGGTAGTCTTGACAAAAACAGAAAATCATATAAAAACTGCTAGCACTTCAATACTTCTATTCGTCTATCAACTTGTCAAAGCTTGTGATCATTGCATTGTTGAAATGTTTAAATTCTTGATATCAAGACAATCAGTTTAAGTTCCACCTGAAACGTGAAGCAGCCTCACCTATATGCAGGGTTTAAGATGGTATTTACATGCTAAGACACAGTAAAGAACATAAATATGATATACAGACAAAGGTCGTACTTCTCCATTAAATCAATGAGCTCATGATCCCTTGGTTTCATACCCCATTTGGTATCAACAAGAAGGCACACCCTTTGCAGACCAACTCGTGTGGACACATACTCCTTCACCTGCAAAGTCAAAGATTTTTTTTTTCCCCAATTAATCATGCAAGATGATTATGCTATATTCGCAGTTGTATAGCAAAAGAAATTTGATTTTATTAAAATTTCAAATTTTCCAGCACAATGTCAGGCTTATGGATATGGATCGATAAAGAGCAGACGACCACAACAACTATTCTCCAGTTTTGTTTCTTTTTTTTTTTGTGTGACTGACATAAGTGTTATGCTAGAGATGAAAGGAGAATTATCCAAACAAAATCTACGCATCATAAACAAGCCAAATAGCTTAGATGCTTTTCAACCATAACTCGAAACAAACCATTTGTCTTACTATTTGAAAAATGTCCTCCGGTGACCACTTAATGCATTGGTAAGAAGTTCCCAAATATTTTATTTAGGTTTATGCATTCTATATGATTTACATAATGATGATGGCTGCCCACTAAGGATTTTTGCACCAAGGTCATTTGTTGAAATCTAGTCTTCATTCAACACTAGTTCCAATTCCAAGAAAGATTATGATTTTTTGCTAAAGCAGAGCAATTGATATGTTGTTCCATAATTGAAATTGCCAGCACATGGAACAAACAGGAAACCGAGTTTATGTGCCCCACTTTTCCTTTTCTTTTTAGATTTGGGTTGCGGGAGCAAACTGCTCCTTTTCACTAGTGGTTCTAAATTTGCCAACTCTTCACATGCATCATTTTTCTCATGACCCAATTAGTGAGGATCATCTAATGAAATCAAATCCAATGTAATCAAAATGGCAGGCATCTAAAACTTTCAGATATAATATAACCAATTTTCAGAAACCCTTACAATTATCCCATATCATCTTTGTCATCCATGGTTATGTACTGGCTAAAATCTGAAAAACACATATGAAACATATAATAATACTGACACCAAGAAGTTGGGGCAAGGATTGATGGTTATCAAATTACTACAATCTAGAAAACTCCAAGGCATCACATCAAGTGTGCATGCTAAAACTGCTTGTTGATTATTGTTTCAATGTATTTCCAAAATTTTTCACAATGAACAGATATAAACAGAATATTTATAAAATATTAGATGACTCCAACTGTGCACTTGGCTTATGAAATCAAAATTATGCACAGAAACAAATGGATTTTCATGTGAAACAATACTTGAAACAGTCATGATAAAATAATCCTTGTAATAATATTTTGTAACATCAAAAGGATGAAAATAACAATCATGCCAACTGGTACCGAAATAGTAAATATACACTTCCAGTGAATACTCACAAGCTCCTCCCAGGCTTCTTTGACTTCGTCTTTGGCATAAGCAAAACCATATCCAGGCAAATCAACTAAACAAAGCTTTGAGGCAAGCTTGAAAAAGTTAATGGTCTGTAAAACAACCATATAATTAGGATATCAATCAATATATTCCAATATCGAACTTATTTTGCTTAGAACTGGTGACTACACTACCTGAGTAAGTCCAGGCTTATCTGATGTCCTTACTACTCCCACTGTCTAGTGAGTGCATTTAGCAATGAAGATTTTCCAACATTTGATCTACCTAAATCGCCAAAAAGCTTGTTATCCAGCAAATACTGTCAAATTTTACAAGACTGAATGTTGCGCAGTTCTAAGGACCTGGTCTGAGCAACCGTATAGGTAAACTTATGAAGGAGAACAATAATGCAACTAGAACAGCCAAAAAGTTAGAAGTCTCATTTAGCAAACCAATCTAGACTTTGCATTTGCACCATGGGAGGCAACCACTGATTTTAACCTTAATGAATTTAAGGTTAAACTGGATCAGCAGTGGACACAGCCATAAATCATGCAAAATTTGAAGGCAATTTACTGAGAGTATCATGAAAGATCTAAACAAGTTATAATTAGCCAGTCATAGATAAGCACACTCAAACATATTCAAACTGGAAAAGAAGCAATGCTCAACAATTAAGGCAACTGTTTTAGCAGTCGACACAGCTATAAATCATACAAAATTTGAAGGCAATTTACTGAGAGTATCATGAAAGATCTAAACAAGTTATGATTAGTCAGTCATGGATAAGCACACTCAAACATATTCAAACTGGAAAAGAAGCAATGCTCAACAATTAAGCAACTGTTTTGAACCATATCATGTATTATTAGTAAAACACGAGATAACATAGGAGACCACAAGAGGAAAACAATTATGACATGTTTCAATCAATGAGATATAAATCATGCATGATGTGGACAATCTTGATTTCCAAATGACAAAACAATAGGTGGATATGTCAGCATAATGCACATATTGAAAATAACAATCAAATCATGAGTGGGACTCTGGAAATGTCACGTATGCAACACAAAGATGGAAACAAAACTAAAAGAACAGAAAAAGTTCAAAAGTTGAAATATGTCTTGGTTTAGCAACCAAACATTATTTCCTGAATGCTAATTCTCTTTTGTAGTTTACCTGCAAATGCTATCTCTGGAATCATTGGAGGTGGAAAAGATGAAGAGATCTTTGCAGCAGCAAAAAATTCCAACTTATTTCTGAACACCTGTTGAAAACATTCCCCAACAAACAAAAAGAAACAATAAATAAAAGTTTGTTGATCAGTTAAACTGAAATTTAGTCAAAATAGTAGACTACCAAATATTTCCTAAAATTATGTTCTATGCTGCAAAATATATGAACACAGAAAGTATTCAAAAATTGCAAAAGCATGTATAAACGATGTTCTTTCAAGATGTAATATATCATCCTAAGGAATAAGTTTTAAACTATGCTAGAATTAGAGTAAAATCTTGTAGTTGCAAAGAAAGGGACTGACTTCATTTTGCAACATGAGAGTTATAAGCAAGCAATAATATTATGATGAATGCGGCAATAAATGAATTTTCTAGTTTCAATTACTCAAAGATCATACACTTTCTTCAATTCGCTCTCTTTCTTTGCTGGTTGAGAAGGGGATATTATCTAAAGGAGCAGAGAGCTTGATGTTGTAGCCAGCATTTTGTAGTTCATTCAATCGCCTGCGGCCCAATAGCTGTCAATAACATAAATAGGTTAATTATAGTATTTTCAAATATGGTAAACATAGTGACCAAAATAATATATTAAGAGAAAAAAGGTTCTAGATACATTGTCTTCCACAAATGAGAGGATTGAGGGGCATGGCTGTATAGCACGAAACTGAGCATTCTTTGACATTTCAATCTTTTTCTCTACAACCATCTCTGTATGACAATGTAAACAAATAACCATTAAAATAAATAAAGATCATAAAAAGATAAAAATACAATATTTTTATATTTGAATTGAAATTTTATCAAATTCATGTTCACTAGATTATATAACAGAACAGAAACATATGTACACTCAACAATATGAGGTCATAAATGACATTGAAATTCAGAATCAAACTTCATTGGACAATAATAATGCGCTTGCTTAGACTTTCAATGAGGGTTTTGAAAACCATGTGGTTGACAAAAAGCAAACATGTCGACAGATAGAGATCCCTCTTTTCTCGTCCGATGTTTCACACGTCAAGAAACCATCGCAACCTCATAAGCTGAACCCCAGCTATACATCACATGTTCAACAAGGTGAAACTACAAATATGATAGTGAAAAGCTCCAAATATGATCACATTAGTTCCACCAGTCTCACAGTCCTTCAGTGCTTAACCAATCCCTACTAAGTCAAAATAAAAGCACAAATATGCAAGAAGAGTTGGATCACAACTACACTAAATTTGATACCTATCTAGTTAGCAAACAAGTATGCTACTACTTGACTTTCAAGACAAACAGGACAATAATGCAAGAGTATGCTGCAACATCTGACACCATAAAGCTAAAGAAAAAAAAAAAAAAAAAGTAGGCAAAAAATGCAATTTAGTCACATAGACATATACTCACAACAATAACTGTTGCAGTACTTCCCCAGGAAAAGGTATGAAAAAGAAACAAAAGTAATGGAGTTGGAATGAGAAATGGAATAGACTAAAATTGCCAACTAGGACATCAGACAAAAAGAAATTAACTGCATTGGATATCAAAATTACTGATAGAAGATAGAAAATACCAACCATTATTAGGAATAGTATCGTCTAATCGCTTGTTGGAGATATCATATGGATCGATTTTGATAACCCGCTTTCTCTTCTTTGGTGGAGCACTTGATTCTGCAGAGCCATCACCTGATGCCTTTCTATTAATTCTCATCTTCTTTCCAGTTTTGTCTAGCACTCGTGTTTGGAGCCTAATTTGCTTCTTCTCAGCAAACTGATTCGATTTTTCTTTGCTTTTGCCATCTTTACCCAATACTTCATCCTCAGCATCACCTTTGTGTCTATCAGTAGATACAGTTCCATCTATCTTCTTCCCTTTCACTCTGAGCTTGTCAGCTGATGTTTCACCACTTTTGCGTCCCTTGTATCTATTAGTAGATTTAGTTCCATCTACAGTCCCATCTATCTTCTTCCCTTTCACTCTGAGCTTGTCAGCTGATGTTTCACCACTTTTGCGTCCTTTGTATCTATTAGTAGATTTAGTTCCATCTATCTCTAAAGATGATTCAACACTCTTATCCCTTCTATTTCTCTGATAAGGTTCGGTGTCAGATATAGTCTCATCCGACTCATACCTCTTACTGTTTCTATTGACACTATATCTGCTCCCATGCTTCTTTTTCCATCAATAATTCTAGCAACATTCCCAGTTCCTTAAACCTTCCAGCCGACACCTTCACTTTGCTCCTGAGGCTTGTCTTCAAGCCAGCTCCCACCGCCATTTCTGAAACTCTGGCTGCCTTCAGAATAAACCAATCTCTTAGAAATTCTAAGTAGTGAAACTCATAAAATCTTATTGTACTACCAAAAGTATATCAGAAAATCACGCAGCGAAAAGCTTTTGAAGAAAAAAAAATCCAATTTATTTCGGGAAACTAATCCAAAATGACAGTTTCATTGCATTTGAGTTGGCATGATGTAGAAAAAAAAGAAATCAAAAAGGAATAATTTCGGGAGTATAATAACACGTTGACCGATACAAGTAGGGAACGAAAATGAGTGAATCAAGAAAAGTTTGCAACGAGGACGGAATCAAGAAACTTTTCCGACGATGATGGAACCGAGAAACGACATTCGGAAACCCGAGGGCTTAGAGTTACCGAGAAACGTGGCTTCGATGGGCAAAGAAGCTGCGAAATCCCTAACTGTCTCGATAAACCATGGAAGAGTAGAGCTCGAACCTTCCCTCTCTTTTATTCTGTTCTTTTATAAAAGCTAGCGATGTTTTTTCCGCTGCCACCAATGGTATATTGTCTCGTGTGCCCTAGTTTTCGTTCCGGCGCCACTGAGTCGTTCGCCAGGACCAGCATTCGGTGCGTGCGACGCACGTGAGATATACCCAACCCGATGGTCTAACCCGATTTAGGACCCGATCCGACGCGACGGTCGATATATGCCATCCCCATTCTCCTCTCCTCGCCAATGCCATCACCACCGCTGCTGTTCCTCCGCCACCCATCTTGATCGCCAGCGACAATCTCCTCCGGGATGCAGGAAGCTCAAGTGGGTTACTCTAGACAACTTCATCTCCGCAGTTTAAAAGGAATAATCTTTAACTAACCTACGAGACTAGAAAGGAGTCCTAAAGTGGTCTAAATTGTGTATCGAACGTCTCTTGGATCTATTTTGATAAATTTACTTGAGTTGTGATCAATCAAACGTTTCATTTTTTCTTAAAAAAAAAATTACTCATTAGCCACATTTCTATCGAACACTAGAACTAGCGATCAACTCATGCATGCATGTAGCCATCTCATGAGAGGAGTGGCAAGAAACATGAAAACGACGGAGTGTGGAGTGAAAGTCAATTTCATCCGAGTATGTACTTCAAAATTAAGAAGTACATGAATATGAAAATCCAATTGCTTATTAACAAATTATTGGAGAGATGCATTCATTCGAGCAGAGTTTTTTCATTTATTTTTTATTTTCTATTTTTAGCCCAAGGAACATGAGGAGGCATGAGGCATCATGGTGAGGATTTGATGCGTGACAAGGGAAGAGATGCCAACCAAGTCAAGACTAGTTGGTAGTATCATCAAAGTACCGACATAACCTTCTTAAATGAAATCTGAATTTGGCTATTTACACTTTGGCATGCGTTCCCTTTCAACCACACTTGCTGGTTATGCGTTGCGGGGAACCAAACGATCCGTGTCACTACATGGCCTTTAACGGCATCCACCCCTCTTGATTAGTTTTTTCACCATCATAAATACGCGAGTCATAGCATTTTTTTGCTGTGAGCGGAAGTAGCTTCCAGTACGCCACCATTGCTGGTCATCATTTGTGTCTGCGGCTCTCGCGACCCAGAACTTGGCAGCTAATGCTGTAACCACTGGCAGAGACAATTACAATGGACCGTCTGCTGCCGAAAATAGGTCGAGACCCTCACCAAGTTTCCAATCGTGAACGTTCGTGGCAGATATATCTTCCCATGCCATGGATGTATTTTATTCATGGATGAAGAAACCTCGATCTCCAAGTGTTTCTCCAGCAACTGTTAGTGTTAGGTATTGCTTTGAGGCAACAACATACCACAATGCCAGTATCAAACAACCAAATTCGCTCATGGTGGAAAGAATCGTATTGCCTGAACGCACCGGCGATCAAAGGCATAAGCCACATTCTAGTTGTTTAGCAAATAAAGGGAAGAACATGTGCGCTAGCAAATGTTGGCACCATGCCCTTTCCAAAAAAGTTCAACACGCACAATGACCATTCACCATAAAAATATTATGCAATTATTACACTAAATTTAGGTTATAGGACCATTATGAGCACGAGGGAAGGTGTTTCCAATGAACATATTCCTGCTGGTGGAAACCGTAGTCGTGAAATGTTGAGGGTCTGCTCACTTGACCTCCAAAAAAGCCGTTCAAAAGCACATGGAAGCTTCAAATAGCACCCCACGAATAATTAGTGCGACATGATGCTGAGGGAATTCTCTCCAACACACCCCTTTTTCTATCAGCATCGCTAAAAGAAGCACATTGACAAGTACGGACAAAAACGCCCATGTCATAAAATTTTATCAAGATTTTAAAAAACGGCCAGAGCGAGTTGGCATGCGGTTCCAGTAGAAAACCAGCACCGGCGCATGGTACATTAATACAGGAAGCGGTCCGACATCATGTGCCACGCGCGGTATCGTGCCGGTTTTTAAAAAACTGATACGCCTTCTCGGACCGATTTTTCAAATCTCAGATTTCCCTGTAGGAATGCATGAAAGTATGCACGCCACGTACTCATGCCGATGAAATGATTATATCATTCGCATTAATAAGGATACAGTACGACTAATTTTGATGACATTGATTCTGTGGTGTTTATATCGTCTCTTTTTGATCGAACGACCAAACTGACTGTACATCCGGACCAGTAGAAAACAAGCCTCCAATATGTGGCCTTGCCGGGGTTGAGTATCCAGCTTCCTGAGGACCATTTAGTGCCCATTCCCTCCTGCAAAAAGTAAGACGTAAACATTGAGTTGCTTGACAAGACTGAATGCTGTAAGTAGTGCTATCCCATCCATATATTGGAAGAGCCATGTCAAGAACAAAAAACTCGCTCAACAAAATATCATGTTATAAGAGGAGATAAATAGATACAATACCATCTTAAATAGAAAATCCAAATAAACGAAAAGACTGTCACAAACTGACTCAGCAAACTCTGACATCTTTATTGGGAGAAAAAGAATCAAGTTCTTAGCAGCGAGGGGAAAAAATTCTATGGTGAATATATAGCAAAATCCTGGAGAAAAACTTCAACCATACTAGCAAGTCAACAACAAAACATTGTTATCCAGGGCAATTTCAACCGAATGTGAGGAAATAAAACAGATCATTATTCTTTAAGATACATCTAGGTCTAACTTCACCAGCTTTGCCAGTTCACGAGTCAAAATATCAAAGTTCATCATTCAATTTGTGTATACTGACTTTATGACAACACATAACAGTTAAGCAACCAAAAAATATTAAATAAATAAACAAGACAAGGTAAAAATACTGACAACATCCCCGGCATCTAACAGTTCATATTTTGCAAAAAGATTCTTGCTTTAAAACCCTTCTTCCCCAATCCATATATCAGGATGACACTCAACACAGCTGACTAGAATGGTTTCCACCAATGAAAAAGAAAGAAGATTAGCAGTAAGAATGTAAAGACAGAGAGCATTGTAAGAGAGCATACTTAGAAGGGCCTGCTGCATTGCAACATTGCCACATTAAACCTAAGACAATCTGGATATACATCATCTACGTTGTGTTACCATTTCTACAATTCCTATTTCAAACTGAAAAAAAATACTCATGGGTCACTCAACAGACAAGAACTAGATCATTTTGAATATATTATCCGTAAATAATAAAACAAACTTTATGTTAACAATTTGGAGTCAGCCATGCAGAGCCTACTCCACAATTGATTTATACCCATAGCCAAGCACTCAACAAGAGAACCACTAGTTCTAGCTACTCATATATATCATCTTTAATCAACCACTTGCTTTTGTCAGAACGTTCATATCTATAATTTCAGACCCTCCTCACCACAGATATCCCTGGAAAGAACAAGAACAATGAATTTTTTGTATTTATACGCAGTGATAAGCTTATGAGTTCAACATGTTGCCGTGCCTCTGTAGCTTTTGTCTTCACCCTTGGACTTCCGGCTGCAGCTTTTAGACTAAGGTGATTAAAGCATGCCTTGCCTTCCACCACTTTGGGATAAGACTAAGTAACCTTACCAAAAACCTGACACGCTACAGTCTGACTTTGAAGCCGCAAGTTCACATGTGTAAGTCCAATTAATCACCAATGAATGTAACTGCTACAGGGAAGGCAACAATTCATACAATTGACAGACAGAAGGGAGCCTGGATGTGGCCCAGATTTGCTCAATATTTCCTTTGATGCGCTTGTATATCAACCATTTTGAGGGGCAAAGAGCAAATTACTGCTGATATTTCATGTTGTGTGCTCCATGCGCAAGGACATACCATTATATTGGCAGAGAAGGTGATGAAAGTAGCTTCAAAGGTTCAAAGGCACAGATCATGATTCATCAACACGAGAAGCCCAGCTGAAATGATGCTGGTGAGACACTAGGAACCAAGGAGCAAGAGCTGGCGGCAAGTTGCCAAACAATAAAAGCATGGTCTAGATACGGTTGAAAAAAGTTTGATAACAGATATTTTTAAAGCTCAGCTACATGCAGATGATAACAACGTAGTCAGAATCAAGGAGCATCGAAACGAAATTGGATAGAATATATACATCATAATTGGAGTACATAGACTACGAGCAAGCAACACAGAATATTCAGGGTGTGGAGGCCTCCAAAAATGGATACCAACATCATAACTGGGGACCAAAAAGTTGAAAGCCAAGTGATATAAAGCAGGATAACAAATACAACTTAGCAGCAACATAGCAGGACATCCTTTAAAGTTAAATGTTGGACCAACAAAGTCTGGTGTGCCCAACAGCTGCAAGAACTGTCAACCCTGGATGTGACTACATATTTAGAAGCTCTCCTCTTACGATCATTTTTTTGTGCTCCTGGACCCTTCCAACTTGGGTTCTTATGCTCATAATCTCACCTATTGCTGCCGTGACCCTAGTATCATTTCACGTAATACATTCCTCTCAATTTTGTGCAAGTTCAACAAAGACACTAATAACCTGCTTAAGATGACAGCAAATGGGCAGGTTTCTCCATTTCACATACAACAAAATTGTCCTAATGGTTCTTAGAAACCCTTAATTCTTTCACAATTTCTTAATCCTACTAATTATAAAATTCCATAACCAGATGTCCTCCATATGACTTGCCCACTCCAACTACTGTTTATCCAGAAAGTTACAAAATGGGAAATACTTGCTGAGTTCATTTACACCCTGATGATGGGTGCATGGCTTCTAAGATGATGTCAAAAGAGCAACTACATTTGTTAGTCACCTTTTTACTGTGCTGATTGAGTTCAACTAGAAGACCATATGGGATAGAGGTGTTTAGGGTCTGATTAGGATTGGTAAAAATGAGTTTTGATAGGGCTAGTAAAACGTTCAATATAGACATCTAGTTGTATACTATAACATGATACTGATTTTTAATGGACATAATTATAGATCTTCCAGCAGGTTTAACCTAACTAAACATGTTTCCATGTCAAAATGCAATAGTCTTTATTTTATAGTAGGGATGGCAAAATCGACCCGACCCGATGGGTATGCACCCTACCCATACCCGATCAACATGAAAAATAGGATTTGATCGGGTTTGGGTTTGGGTTTGGGTTCGGATTCGGGTAAAACCCGAAAACTGTAGCACGAATATGGGTAGGGTATGAGTAGTGCTGTTTCTACCGAACCCAACCGAACCTACGGATATGGGTAATATCCGAACCCATACTCGAATATATATGTTTATAATTCTGTTTTGGTATTTCTGTTTTGGTTGATAATATGCATAAAATTATTTGGTTATTTATATATTTTATGTTGAATTGTAATTCTATTTCTATATTTGATTTTTATAAATTTGGACTTATAAATTATGTTCTATATTGAATTGATAATTTTGTTTTGATTGATAATATGCATAAAATTATTTTGATTGTTACTTTTTTTGAGTATGGGATAGACATGGGGCGGGTAGGGGTTGAGCATGGGGAAATGGGTTACCAATGGGTATCTCCGAACTCATTGGGTATGGGGATGGATATCTCTTTCTTATCCGATTGGGTATCGGGTAGGGTATGGGTATAGGGTATTAAGTTCGGGTTTGGGGATGGGTAGTATAATACCCGACCCAAACCCTACCCTTTGCCATCCCTATTTTATAGTTTCTTCATGTGATTCAAGGTTTTCAAAATTGCTAGCATGGGAAGGTACCAGGTCCAGCAGAAAACTAGCACCAGTACACAGTGTCAGTACAGGACGGCCTGTACCTTGTGTCTGTACCCAGCACCATACATCCTCTAGTACTGGTCTTCACAACCTTTTGTGAAGTAGATCCATACAAAGATAGTGTTTTATATAAAACAAGAATTTTAAATTGTTTTAATTACTCTAATGGTCGGAATTAATTAATTTGATTAGCATGTGCCTTAAGTCATCTCCATGGTTCAAGAGTTTTGACTAACTCAAAATGAAGTAATATTGTAAGTAGAGTTGCAGAAAATTTAGAAATTCCTTTAAGAAAATCTGCACTGGTTCTTTCTCATGTTCAAAAAAGTATTGATGAATGATCTCTTTATGGCCATCTTACATCACATTTAGGGCAATTGCTAAGACAAAAGGAAAGATATGAGAATTGCTAGATTTCATTTTGAAATGGGAGGTGAAAAGAGTAACTCACTTATGATCCATGGCTTAAAGGAAGCCATCCTGGGAAGTAAAATCTGTATGTTGACAGCTAGACATGATTTTGTCATATTAGAGTAGGGACATTTCTTAATACTAAAAGTAATCAAGATTCAATGTTGACATATAACAAGTTATTGGATTTTCCTTATTTACATAATTCAGTTGTAGAAGTAATCAATATTGTGTCAATCAACATGATGAGAACAAGGGTGCATGTTCATCAATTGTCACGATCCACAGGAAGGGTGTAGCAGATGTAGTTAGAGCTCTAGCAAATCACAGAATACTCTCTAGCTAGAGTGGTGAGGATTGCGGCAAATTAATCTCCGGATATTTGAGAGTGAACGGACAACACTTGCTGATGATGGAGGAGCAAACAGTGATGGATTTTAATAAGCATGATATCATGTATAAAATGCTTGTCATGGATATAGCTTTGAAAATGAGGAGAAAAGGTAACTTAAGGATAGATATATTCAAGATACTCAAGTGCCCAAGAAAATCAAATTCTGATGCTGATATTAAGAGGAGGAACTTTTGTGGAGGTAAACTTAGCAAGACAGTCCCTTAGTTCGTAAGGCAATTTGCATGGATCTTGGAAGACGTAACTTGAAGTGCATTAACTTTGGCAGGTAAATACACAAGAAAAATAAAAGAAAGAGCATCACAAGGTCCTTTAATTTAAAAGAAGAGGCAAAAGTGCACAAATAGTTTTACTTTTACAGTTTCTAGATATAGAAAATAGATTTGGGAGGTTTTAAGCAGCAGTTTGACAAGATGAGAAGCCAAGAGAGAAGAATAAAGGAGGATAGAAACTAATATTGAATTCAATATTCCAATTCTTTAAGATGATGACGATAAGCAGTTCAGCAAGATGGCAATGACCAACAGCAACTCGAATTATTGCATCTTGGACAGAACAATCCTAAATAAGAACAGACTAATGCCTCAATTTAGAGAATTCTAAACCAAGTAAACCCAGCAGCATATCCTTCTTAACTCTCTCTCTCGCTCTCCGTGTGTGTGTGTGTGTGTGTGTGTGTGTGTGATTATGAAAAGTATAAATGACATGCACTTGAAACCCTTGTATCCACATCCTCCAGTTAGAGAAAGCTTACACTGAAACATGTAGGTCTTTAGGTTTATTTGGTTTTACGAAAGTGGACTTAAGCCCTGTATGAATTCTGGTTACAGGGATAGTCAAATTGTGGTTATTCATTTAACCAGCCAAACACGAGCAAAAAGTGATAATCTCAAAGATTCCTGGTCAATGCCCCAGAAAGTACCTTAACCTGGTTAAGTATATTTCATGGGTAGAGGTGGAATAAATTTAACCACCAGAGCTCTCTCTTCTCCCTATTTATTTTTTCACTATTTTCTGCAACTTATCCCCACGACCTCAAACATCAACCAAAAGAGGGATCTTATGCACCCATGGATAACTGAATTAGTGATGGTTGCTTAAAGGATCTATTGCAGTGAGTTATTCTGCATCCAACAGGGCCTTGGAGCGCACAATTCAAGTAAGTACTCCATCTTTGGGTGGATAAATGTGCATGAGGCAAATAACCAATGTAATGCACTTATGTCACTTTCCCCCACTTATGTAAATGATCTCAGTACAAGAAGTTCTGAATCACTTCTCAGAATTTGAAAAAGGTGCTGAGTATTCTATGCTAACCATAGTTGAACATGTTAGTCTTGTCACCTCCAGAATCTTATTCTTTCATTACAAATAGCCCGAACCAGAATAAACTCATCTTTCAATTCTCATATCCATTGGACTCACTTGTAGTCCTTCTCAAACTTAGATGGAACCAAACTAACCCTCAAGAGTGCTAGTAGTACAGGCTATGGTCAATATGTTTATTTCTAGCCCTTTGCAACATAAATCATTGGCAACCAGATTTGCAATAACAAGTTTTCCATTATAACATCTTCTTCATAGGCAATTTGAAGCCACACTGAGAACATATAAAGGTAAGTTGTTTGTTATTTTAAATTTATGCTACTCTATTATCGAGATTAAAATCTTTTATCCTTCGATTTTTCTTCATTTTTTGTGCATTCAGAAAAACCATGCCTACCTGCATCCTCTACATCAAGAAATTATATTAATTTACAAATCCCTAAAATTGCAGAGTTTAAGGACAGGTTATCGATCCAAATTTTTGAATATTATATTTAACAGATACCAAAAATCTATATTAAAATATAAATATATCTACAAACTTGTGCATAGGTTGAAGATATGAGCTGCTCCGATTATGTTCTTGGCACCGCAACAAACATTCTTGATCCCCAGCAAGAAGCAATTACCAACAGAAAACAATCAAAGAGTTGCTGAAATTAAATCCATATGACTTTCTGGTAAAATCTGAAGATTAATCCTGATCATCTTTTCCCTTTGTTATTTTTTCTTCCTTCTCTGCTTACCCACCCACAGGGTCATATTCAAAATACTATAATGAATTACTTTAATATTGTAATGTTCCAACTGCTTGACATGAGAATCCTAACATTTTTTTTCAAAAGGGGTGAAATTTACTTGTAAAGCAAATTTAAAGGCAACTGACAGCTCCTATGGCTAGTGATACAAAGCCTGCTACAATTGTAGAGTTGTGGTAAAAACTAATGGGGATACTTTCTGGTGCGGCCAATGTGGTAGAAATGAACCACCTCCAGTGACATGGTAAAATAACAACTTTTTTCGTATTTATGCTTTGCCTTAGCTAAAAAATTATGGGTTATTTACATGATAAGGAACTATCACCTATCAAACTTTTAAAGGGGATAAATTAAATGTGGTTATCAAGGATCGGATTGGTGTTGCAAACTTTGCCATCTTTAGCAAATTGGCTTGCAATTAATCGATGTTCCGACACTTAATATTGTGACAGACACGAGATCCGATACATTCACTCTTCCACCTACTATTGAAAAGATTCTCAATGGCATTGATATTTTTCAAATTACAATTGGTTCGCAAAGCTTCAATGATAATACCTTTGAGGTGACCAAAATTTTTCAGAAAAGTGAATCTCAGATGCCCAATTTGCATCAAAGTTCCAATGTCGGGCCTTCTTCATCCTAGGTTCCAGAAGAGATGTATTGTGACTCTCGAAAAACATGTTCAATTTAACATTTTTCGGGAAGACACTCCGATAAAGGCATCACCAACTACTACTTGGTAATGTACTTTGACCATCATCTTTTTTAATTGCAATTTTTTATATTTATCATAAAAATAGATCTTTGCAATATTGCAGTGCTCCTTCAATGCCATCACCAGCTACATCTTCCCAAGATCTGTCATAGAAACATGTTTCCTACACCTACTTTGCAAAAAGAACCCATACAAGGCGATGTACCTTTAACCAATACTGTATCTCAAACCTTTCTTGTTTCATTCATTATTATCCGGCTTCTATTTGTGTAATTCTGTACCAAATATATTTTAGCCAATAACTTTACCAAACCCTAGCAACAGTATGATAAACTCTGTCCAGCTTCTCTTCGTTTTCTCAGCTCCAACCAAGAAAGGCATCGGAGAGGACAACTAGAACCAACGTAATTTCCTAGAAATTATTAAAAAAATACTGCTATATGTTTTCAGGGTAACAAGATTAAATAGTTTTTTCCCAAATTACATTTGTATTAGCAGTTTTTCTATTGCTTAATTAAAGCCCCCCATGCAGCACAGTTCACTTGTTAGTTACACATCAATCACCTTCCATTAGCATACTAAGGACTCTCAAAACTCAAGTTTCATCTTTCATTCCAAGCTTCACCAACATCATATCTAATTGGATCAATGAGAATCGATCTTTTGGATGATATTCTTGCCCAACTTTTCAGCATAAGGTTCGCGAAGCTAATACTGGGTGTCAAACTGGTCAGCAACCAATACATACTAACATATAATACGAATTGGCATACCAGTCATTAGACATGTACACCATATGATTTTTTTTCTTTTTTTTTGTTTTTGCAATTTGTTTATATTTTTATATATCATTTTAACCATTGTGATTGTTTAATTTACAATTTGATGTTGTTAGGGTGTCTTTTGGTCATGAAATAGACTTTAAGTACAACTAAAGTACTTATAAGTGAATATACATATAATATAGCAAATGGAGTTCATTTAATGCACTTAAAGTACCAAATAAATTCTGATATCTAAAATTTTTGAAGTGTCTATAACCCTCAGAGACATTGGGATTGCGATCATAGTCCAAGCCTAAGATGTTATACCAAGTTTCTGAATAATCTATTCCATATTCTTGCATCCCATAACATGCGCTTACTAAATAGCCACTCTGATACCAATCCTCTGTATGATACTAGACTAGCTATCTGAAGATTGTGGCAACAAAATCCAACATGTAAGTTGCTTGAGATTGTGGAGAGACATACCTACTCCAATACGACATCTCAAAAGAAAGAATATCTATATGGGTCATAGTCTAGCCATCTAGAATAGGATTCAATTTACGACTCAAATCCAGCTATATCTAGGAACCCTACTCCACATGTGAGGTCATTTACAGCAACGATGTCATGTTTCGAACATCCTCGAGAGCCCAACTCCTATATTCAATGGCATCCTCATGAACTCTGCTAGGTCAAGCACCAAGATCCCTATCTTGTATAGTGTAAGCGTACAGGGACTCACCGATGAATGGAAGATGTTGGGATTGTGAGCCATATGCAATCATACCATGTGATAATTATAATCACCAGATTCATCATTGCTCAAATTGTCATTGTCATTATTGCTGTATGTCGAGAAGATCTAGGGCAACCGATCATCCAAGGACTCACTAGTCTTTGAATCAAAGTGAATAGACTCCTGATTGACTCTCCCCAATGGAATTGTAGTTCCCTTTCTTTTACCTTTCTTCTTCCCTAGATGCCCTTTGCCTTGCTCTGCTGGGCGGTCCAACTATGTGCACCATCTTGAACATGGTAACCTCTTCTCAACATCTCTCTGTCAAATTTCTGAGAGGATATCTTGGACATGGAGCCCTACAATGATCAGCATTTCCCCAACCTTTGTGGCTACTTAGGTGGATGTAAGCATGGCATGCGTTATTCTGCTCATTGTTCTGCATCTAGCCTAGTCTCCCTTGCCACAATATATCATGAAATCATGCCAACGTCCAGAATTTTGGCATGATCTCCCCCTCCATTTTTTGCCAATTTTCAGCATGAAAATAAAAAAAAGGGAAGAAGCGGGAAGCAAAGAGGGCCGTTTACCAGATTTTGGATTGGATCTAAGCTGAAAATTTTGCAAAAATCCCACCTTTTCATGATTTCTAGGTGAAAAAAAATAGTGAGGAAGAGAAGGCACAGGAGACCTTCTATGCCCCCCTCTCCATGATTTAAGGGAGAGTAAGGGTTGAAATGCCTTAAATCGAGCTGAACTGGGTAGTTCTGCTCAATTCGAGCTGAAACCATCTCGTTCAAGCCCTATCTCGACCTGATCCTATGCATAGTACTGATTTGAAGTTAGTATGATTCAGTATGCCCCAAACCAGGTAGTTCAAGACTGTTCGGCATTCCATACTTCAGCATTATAACCATCTTTTCCATTATTGCATACGAATAAAATGACAAGTCAGAGATCCATCTAGTATGATCATAACAAGCAGTCCAACCAGCCAAACTTAGATGCACCACCTTTGCAAATTGGATGTCTTGTCTCACTCAATGGACTTGTTTGGTTCACAAGAAGAGGGGGGAAAGTGTGGTCAATAGGAAAATGAAAAAAATGTCTCATATTTGTTTGGAGGTTACAAACGAGAGAGATAGGAAAATAGTTTCTTATGGGAATAAGTTTTCCATATTTCATGGAAAAGAAAAGCCTATGTTGGACATGCAAATGCCACTTTTCTACAGGCTAAAAATTGTGGTTTTTTTTACCAAAAATACTTTTAAGCCATCATGATCTTCTTAATAGCTATTTTGATAGTTAGTCTTAAACTATTAAAAGTATAGTATTAAAATCACCACAGTATAAAAAATTATGGTAAATTTAATATAAAATATATTAGTATCATTAAAAATTACCACAATATAAAGAAGTTGTCTAACTATTAAAACTTGTTAGAACTCTAAAAACTCAACCAAATAAATAGTTTAATACCTATTTTAAATATTTAAAATATTTTAATATGCATGTAATGTTTTATAGGTATTTTATACAATTCTATTAACAGCATAACACAAATTTTACACGACTTTTCGAAGAATGTAGATGCTCGAACATAAATCACTTTAGAAACTGTATTTCATATGTTACTTTTCCATAGTCAACCAAACATACAAAAATTGCTTTTCCAACTATCATATACCTAGGCATCAGCTTCCCAGAAAAACATTCCGATGAGATAAAATTCTTCCCACAAACCAAACGAGTCCAATATGATTCCTTAATATTCATAGTTGTATTGGAATAAATTAAACTTTCAAACAACCATCACTCCACCCAAGGTCTAAAACCTTGGTTTTGCATTCATTTTAGCCTAGTCTATGCGGGTTCAATTTTGACGATCTCAAAGTTTCACTCTAAGTGTTGGGCTTTCAACCAAAAAAAAGTTACAAAATTGAAAAAAGGAAGAAAAAAAAGAAGCCAAGAAAATTATTGGGCAAAGCTTTAGAGTATTTATATATACATAAGTTTTTATTTGTATAATTCAAACAAAGATGAGAGTAATATTGCATCTAAATAAATTGTACTAATATTTTATAATGAATATCTACATTATTTATTTTTTGAGTTTCAATTGCTCAAGAATCCGTTGTATCTATTCTTAAAAATTTGGAATTTTTAAGTACAATGTGCACTAAAATCTTTTTTCTTCATTTTTCTAGTAAAACTACAAATATATTGCATTCCCATAATTTTCTAGGTTAACTAGCTATTTAATCAATTATATGTAGACATAGAATGTTATATTCATTTTAATTGAAGAAAGATGGTATTCCTTTGAAATATCTTGTATTTAGTAGTCCAATTAGTCTTTAATAAGGCCTCTGTGAAGGCCTCAGCCTATCAACGGGGCTATGTTCATTATTTATCTCCTCAAATCAAGAAAAAAACCGATAAATATGAACAATATATACATACTAAAATAAATCAAGAAATGACACCGTTGTGATTGTAATCACAAAATAATACTCAAGAAAAGCATTTATAGCTAGCTTCTATCAATTTTGACCAAGAGTGACTAGACCACCAAAATTGAAACAAAACTAGTCAAAACTAACCAAAACCTAAAAGGTCAAACCTGTAACAATAACAATGATCTGCAAGTGGTATTTGTATATATTAGTAAGAAATTAGTTTTGAAGGAAAGAGAAAATTCAACATTTTCATGTAAAGAGTAAAATATAAGAAAAGCATTACCATTTCTCTCTCTTCCCCTTCTTTCCAAAAGGTGCAAGTCTAAACACTAACAACAGGTAAGACCCAAGGATGCGCCCCCCCCCCCTCCCTCCATTTAGTAGCATCTTTTAGGAACCAGTTGTAATGTAGGATCTAGAAAGTTGGTCTCAGATAGATGGTACAGATAACACATAGATTGCATTTGGTGCATCGTCAGGTAATCTTGGAAGATAATGTGGATTGCCTTCAAGATAGATTGCCACCATTAAATTGCCAGTAATGTTGATTATTGTGTTAGTATACGCAGTTAATG
>KE504676.1:298423-311385 GCA_000441515.1 Elaeis oleifera | reverse complement strand
GCATTTGGTGCATCGTCAGGTAATCTTGGAAGATAATGTGGATTGCCTTCAAGATAGATTGCCACCATTAAATTGCCAGTAATGTTGATTATTGTGTTTAGTATACGCAGTTAATGTTGCAGTAAAATTACTGAAAATCTTGATTGACATGTTTGGTACGACAATCAATTACTAGTAATGTGAAATTAAATTCCTAAAATATCCTCATAAAATTTTGTAGAATTTTAAATTACTGAAAAAGAGTTTGATTTTATTTTTAAATTTAAATCAAAATTTTCAAAATATGCCTAACGAGAAGAGTGGGCGGCGGCTGGGTCATCGAAGGAGGGAGCGGCAGTGATGAAGGCGAGAGAGAAGAGGTCTATGCCGGCATAGAAATGGGGCCGTGGCCGGAGATGATAAAGGCACGGGCAGAGGGGAGGCAATCGAGGGTTGCAAGGGCACGGGGAGTTCGAAGAAGAAGGGAGGGTGAGAGCCGCCGGGAGGGGTGGAGGGTGGTTTGTGTGTTTTTTTTAGAGATAATTTTGTCCAACAATTCTTTTGTAATATTGCCAGACAAGTGGTAATCTGGATAGCCACCTCTTTCCAGGACAATCTAGATTACCTCCTAAGAGGCAATCTAGATTGCCACCCAAAAAGCATACCAAACACAGTAATCTGGTGGGCCAACTTTAAATTGCCAGCAATCTCGATAGATTGCCGGCTACCAAACGCTACCATAGGATGTTGCTCTGTTCATGTCCAGATCGCCGGCAGCCAAACACAACCATAGGATGTTGCTCTGTTCATGTCTTCAAGTATATTCCATGAAATGTAGTAAATATTTAAGATCAAAAGAGTTCCATGTTTCAAGAGGTTTTTAAAAAGAAAAAGGTGTTCTTAACAATAAGTACAAAAATTTGTACCAGCAAACACAATGCCAAAAGAATGAGAAAATCCATATTGTGAAACCAAAAAAAGGGAACAGATCCATCCAATTATTAAGAAAATCTATTCCAAAGACAACTTTTTATCTATTGTACTGTTTGATACATTCAGCAACTAATTACCACAATTATTCACAGTAATGTAAAAGGCAACAAACAAGACAAAGCTTAAAAGTCTGACCAGAAACCCATAGCAAAATGCTTCAAAAGTATATGGGTTACTTACTTGGACCAACAATTAGATGGAGGTAGCTCAAAAGGATGGCTAGCTATTGATCCGTTTGGACTGTCATATGTCACATCATTCTTCGCAATATTATCTATGAGATCAAAAGGAAGAAAATGGCTCTCTCCATCAACAGGTAATGGCTGCAAGGGTGTTTTCTGCACCCACATATCATTCCCATTCACACTAGGACCAAGAGGACTGTATGTTCCACCATTCTGTTGATCACCAACACAAACATGCTGCAGAGATTGAATGCCAGGAAGACCATGCTTCTCATTTGGACTTTGTGATATCGCAGGGTTGTGTGTCAAAGGATGAATGATATCTTCTTGCTTAAATTTGTTCGGTCCTAGGGGTGAATACCAGCTGGAAGGCCTACTAACCAATCCCAATGCATCATGAGCCAGTGGAGCACCCCACATTTGCCATGTTCCTTGTGCATTACTTGCTTCATCCAAATTTGAAGCATGTGACTCCTGCGATTTTGGAGTACCAGATACTTGGCTTGATGCGGTATATTTTCCTCAGAAACTCGCAGTCTGGAGATGGGAGACTCAATTGGTGAAAGCTTGTTAACATCTCCAGGAGCAGACACGTTCTTTAAAACATGAGGTACTTCCACCTGATCAGCAGAGAACCCAGACCCCAGGTCCAATGGAAGATTATCAAGTGCCTCAGATACTGGCCCAAGCAACGAGGCAGGGTCTGGAACATAGCATGGGTCTTCAAATAGCTCTGCTTCTTCTAGTGCCGTATTTTGTGCTGGTTCTTTGAGAGGAGGAAACATGGATTCAGATACCAAAGGAGGAACTGGATTGCTACTAAATGATACACTCACTGGAGGATAGGTGCTGAGAGGCAATGATCGTCCAAAATTAATTGGTTATCGACAGAATAATTAGGAAACATTCCTTGAGCAGGTAATTTTGCACTTTGAGCTTCTAGTTGGCCGTTCTGACTTGGACAGCCAGACGTATTCGCATCAGGATAAGGAAAAGCATCTTCTGAACGAGCAAATAGTTGATGCCAGGATTTCTTTGGGGTAGTACTATGTGGCTGCATGTCTGAACTTACCTGGGGAGAGAAAAGAAGCAATTGCAAAACAAAAGGATGCATATCATGAACTAAGTTAAAATTTCTTATAAGAAAAATGCAAATTTATAATCACAAAGAGGAGAGAGGTTGTGTAGGTCATAACTCACAGGTTGATGAATGTTAGTCAAAGAAGTTCCATCTCCATTAGCAGCAGATTTCACTGTTACATGCCCAGCAGAATGAACATCTCTTTTAATTCCAGAACCATGATCAACAAAGCTAATGGCAGTCCTACTTGCTTTGTTAACTGGAGCAGCAAAGCTCTGAGCATTTCTCCCAAAAAAGGAGGCACCACTCAAACCTCTAGAAGAAGATAGGAAAGTGCTCGTCATTCGACCAAAGTATCTTGGGTTATTTGTTGTCACCTTGCTTCCATGCCCAGGTTCTTTAGTATGTGATTTGTAGTTCTCTGCTGTAGATTTCAGTGCCTCCCGTTTTCATTCTCACTCTTTCTGTCAACTCATGCTTCCTTTCACTTTCCCTACTCACTCTTTCTCAAGGTCTTCACCATCAGAATTGCTCTTGCTAGAACCTTTATCTTTCTCCCTCCTCCTCTCATGCCTCTTTTTCTCCACTTCTTTCGTATTGTCTCTTTCACCATCGAGCATTGAGCTCTTTGTCCGCTTTCTCTCAGCTTCCAGCTTCTTGTCACGTAATTTCCTCCTTTCCTCCACTAACCTTGCAACCTCCTCCCTCTGTTTCCTCTCTTCCTCTTCCAGCATTCCCTTTCCAACCTAGCCTGTCTCTTCTCTTCTGCTTCCTTCTAGCTTTCTCCCCCTGCTCTCCTGCAAATTTCCTCCATTCTCCCCTCTTTTAGATGATGATCCCTTGTGATCTGCATCTGAAGAGCTGTCCTCCCTTGAATAACCAACCTAAAACCTTCCTGCAAAGCCATCTCACGCTAGAGAAAAACACGTAAGCAGCTTGCAGGCAAAAGCTACCACGCCTGAATAAGACTTCTCTGTCAAGCACCGGTCATCACCGCCACCAACCCAATACCGTGGGACAGGGCTGACCCAGCTCCCATTCCCGTCCGCAGACCAATTCTGGCTGCAGATCCAACCATTCTTCCAACAAGGTCATTGATGATCCCCGAGCTCCGAACAACAGAACCCGGAAGGTCCAGCACGGGCCTTTTAGAGATATGCCCGCAATACGAGCACATGAACCGGCCTCCGCCAGGGTTCTGGTCGCGATATGGGGTGAGGCAGTTCCGGCAGCGGCGGGTGGCCGACTTCCGGAGCTTCTGCAGCTCGAGGGCCCTCGTCCGCTGCCGCTCCCGGAGGCGCGCCGACCGGCGGGCCCGCCACACCGACAGCTTCGGCATCAGGATCTCATACCAGAAAAGGGTAAGGAGGAGAACCACAACGCAGGCCAGCCGCGGCGAGGTGATCTCGAACCGGAGGCCAGGAGGGAGGAGCTGCGACAGCGCCCAGAAGAAGATGAGAGGGAGCACCAACCACGGCAGCATGGTGGCGACCCGCCGCGACCACCTCTGGACCACACAAAGTATACACATTATCCGAAAACCTGAGCTTCTGATATCAAAATCGCTGTTTCCAACGAATGCCCCAGAGACTGAAAGCTGAAGCTCTAAAAATCCCTGCAATTCACAAACCCTAGAATCAAAAAATTCGCCTCCGACGCTTCCTCGCTAGCCCACGTTGTGATGCGGGGCGTATTCCACCATTACTGAGCGATTCCCACCAAGAAAACAACCAGCCTAGAATATCCAAATACCTAAACCACAGGCAAACGGATTGCGTAGAACCTAGCGTTTGGAACCCTAATCTTCGAATGTCGGAGCCGTAATCCGCTCGGATCCCTGGGAGAGGAAGCGATCGAAAAGGTTGGTTCCTTCGGCGTTGGATTCTCTACGGAAAGAAGAGAGCCAGGAATCAAATGAGAGAAGGGATCGGGGACTTACGTATTAGAGGTCGTTCATGACGAAACCCTAGCTTCTTCGACGACTCGTCCGCGTCCAATTCCTTCGACACGAAGGGGAACGAGAGAAAAGGAGGAAAAGACAAGTACTATTCTTTTTTTTTGTCTTTCTTATTCAAACCATTTTTTTAACCCCCTTTGTTTTCCTTCCGCTCTGGAGACAGATGTTCCTCCGGACCCTTCTATTTTGTGACTTTTCCTAGGGACATCGATAGGAGAAAAAATATTTTTTTAATAAAAATAGAAAGGTAGTATAATTCTAATACGAAAACATCCTATAAAATAAAAAAAATAATATATATATAATAAAAAATAAATATAAAACCGACTGATAAAATATGTTACCATATAGGAAGCCAACCAACCTGCAATGCTATTCATCCATGAAAGATACAACAGTCTAAAATATAGTGCAGCTTGTAGCCATCCTTCAGATATCCAATAACAAAAGGGATTCATCTATTGCTGAGCTTGCCTCAAAATCCACCCAATAACCGTAATTAGAATGCCCTCGAGATGAATATGGTTAGCTCTCAAACAAACCTCGCATAACTGATTCCCCTCCATGCCGCTCTCAATTTTGCTCTAGGAACTAAATATCGTAGATTTTCTACTATTAGTAGTAATAAATTTGAAATTAAGGTCTTTAATTATAATCCTCGGATTTTTTTGTCGCTTCCATTAGCCACACTATGATCAAACTTCATCTTGAGGAAGTTAGAGGTTGGAAGCTCCCAAGTGTAAAAGACCATCTAGTGTGCAACTAATAACGAGAAGTCCTAGATGCCCTAGCTATTACGGTTCTCCGACAATAAATGGATAAGTAACCTCAGCTGCGAGTAAATAATAATAACCTTGAGGAATTTTTTTTTTAATAGGAAACAATAATAGTAAACGAAAGGTATATCATGCTGGGTAAACAATGGTAGAAGTTTTCATGGGTTTCTAGGGGTAGAAAGGAAAGAAGTTATTGGAGTTGATTGAAGGGGTGTATACACTTGCTTAGGGTTTCTATTTGTGTGGCAGTCATTTTTTCCGACCTAGTTAAGTGTGGCATCCATGGTGGATTAGGTAACTTATTGGTAATTTGAGCTAAATGTTAGGTGAATTTAACTCAAACCATTTGATTAACCATCACCATTTTAGCACACCATTCGTGACCTACATTAATATTTTATAATATTATCACTAGTATGAAACATTCATGTACATGCATGACAATTTACATAAGTAGACTCTATGTTAACATAGCTGAATCAAATTAGTTATGCGCAAGATTGGTTGGTGTAGCTCGCCAGGAGCACAGCCAATTAAACAAAAGCTGTTAGCACATAGGATTACACCTAAACATCTATCCACTTTTCCTTCGATGAGCCAACAATAGCAAGATACGACATATGAGAGTTTGATAAGGTAGTTCAATAAATTATGCACATGTACATAATTTGAGAACATATTTGGTTACAAGAAATGGCCAAGATGTAGATTCATCTTCTATAATTGTGGCTTTTTCAGTATTTGTGTATCAATAGTTGTATTTGTTTTTGAAACAATTAAATATCTTGCAAAAACCAAATCTAACATCCATTGCTTCTATATATATGCATGACAACGTACATGTGCAATCTTGCACATTGATCTAGTAATTCACAATTAGCTGCGCATGGGGTTTGCATCCATGATTCATGTGACTTGCACTTGACATCCATGGACTTAGCATGTTGGTTCATGCTCTTACATGGCTATACAAGGCATATACTTTTCTAATTAGATCTTCACATGTATAATAAATGTGAGAGAAAACATGATTGGCTATGATTATAGACAAAATCAATTAAGATGTGCAATTGTGAATTGGTATTTAGAAACCACAATTTCTTAAGAAAGAACATAAAAGAGTCACAATTAAGATCTTAGTTTGTGAGTAGAGATGTGCAAAGCTTTAATTCTTGAGCGAAGGCGAAAAGTGTCGGTTCGGCTACCAATTTCTTGGGATTGGCACATTCAAATTTAGCAATCTCGGTTTCTTAAGAGTATGACCTTATGATGTATTTTGTTTTCCTTCAAAATCTAGATTTTGTGGTTGGGATCTAAATCTCCTATTTTTCTAGAGAGAATTTGACGATTTGGGAATCATTTTTCCTTTAAATCCATACAAGTTTTCTAAAACTTGAAAAATATTGTTGGTGATGTTTGTGCATTATAGTTTGGGAGGTAGCACTATCTTTAGGACTATCTGGTAGAAAACTAGGCTGCCTAAATAGAAAATAAACTGAACATAGAAGCAAGAAATAAGTTTAATCTTAAAATCTAGGAGGCAAGGAAACTAAGTTATTATACATCAAAGGCATAATTAATAGCTTACCTCCTTGCTATCATCCATGTTAAGTCATACTTAAGGATTCCACAAACCGAAGCCTTGATTCCATGGGCGAGGCAATTGGCCACATTAATGATTCTAAGAATCTACCATTCAAAGAACTTTATAGCAATCATGAACTACATATGTTCAAGAGAATGCAAATTTCATCAAACAATGAAAAACTATAGTACATTATGAGTTATAGGGTCCCTTACAATGATAGCGATGAGCGGATTCCTAGAGTTTACGAAGAAGAAGAAGAAGAAGAAACAAGTTCTAAATTTACTAAACTGAGCTATCACAGTATCTTCAAGCTTGTACAAACAAAAGCTGATTTGACAATGAGCTAATTTCAGATTGGCTTTGATGATAATTATACTGCCATCAGATATGATTATGTCTGGCTTGGATTTGGCATTTAATTCTTTGAATAATGACCTATTCTTTGAACAACGTTTTTCCTATGATTGGATCAAGTGGAGTTTCGAGTCCTATCGGTTTCTCTAAAGGGAGGTCTTCTGGAAGTTAGTTCACTATCAGATGCTTCTCTGATAGTGAGGATCCTCTTAACAGCAGGCCTTTTGCCCTTAGATGTGTTCTAATGGCAAGTTTTACTATTATGGGTCCTTGGTTCAAACCTAGGCCTGGGGTGCGTCAAATTTGGGGTGGTTTTGACAAGCTGGGGTTCAACCTTTATATATGGTACAAGACTTGCCAACGGTAGCAAAGTGAACTCATCTAAGATTGGTCTTTGAGTTGATAATTTGACTGACCAAGTTATGTTTAAGATTTAAATTTTGCTCTGTATTAATTAATGCACTAGCGTCGAGGGAATGCTTGTGAGTCTATCTAGCTTTTTTACTTCAATTTGACAAATGTGTTTCTCTTTCCACTTTTACCCTTTATGCTTTAAGTTTTCAATTTTATCTTTTTACAGGTGAAGATTAGGGAATAAATTTTTAATTTTCTCCTTGAATAACAATATAAATTATGAAAAGATAAAAAATAGTATTTAGGCAACCAGCTTAGTGCCTAAATGAAGCCATATATTTTAGACAACTGAAAGAGAATTTAAGTTGTACATGGGCAAATTTGCTATGATTTTAGTAATGACTTTCCTTCCAACGAACCACTAGATGAGAATAAACTCAATGTATCTCTAATTAAAATCATCATACAAGTCCATCATTGTGCATATCCATGTCATATTAGACGGTGCAATAGATATTTTTGTCATGTATTTATCCTATTTAGATATATTATACTTCATATGTGATGGAAGCATTGTTGCCTATCAAGCTAGCCATATATGCATTTCATTCTTTCGAGCAAAACAATTCTAGCCATGCACATTTCATATGCCAATTGTTAGCATTATGAATATTATTATTTTTGGTAACATTGTTAATATTCTAATTTAAATTATACTTTTGATTATTTCGTTCAGCTTAGAAAACTACAAGGTAAAGCTATTGGATTTGATTGATATAAGTAAATCCAGAAGCTCTCACAAAATTTCAAAATCATTCTTTTGAAATAGATTTGTAAATCATGATTAGATGATGAATACATGTCCCTAAAGTGCATGCTGGCTTGGCGGAGGATGCTCATACCCTCACGAAGAGGAGGATGATAAGGAAACGTAGGAGTACCGCCACGACCACAGTGAGAAAGGAATGTCGGATCCAAGTTCCTCGGCTTTGTTTATTTCTTGTATAGCATCGAAAGATTGCTTAAAAATTCGATCTTTGTGAAAATGGTGCTTGTTTGTCAACGTAATCGTCTACCTTGATACATTTTGGTTCATTTTTAGTGTGGCATTGAGTTCTTTTCTTCCTTGACACCCATTTTGTCTTCCTTGATCCCAAGTTCATCTTCCAATTAATTTTCTTCCTTGGTATATAGAGGCTGGTTTCTAGGGACTGTCATGCCATTTTTGATTTTGTGGTTCTTCTACTGTTGTTTATTGTCGAAGAAAGTTGATTTAGCTTATTGTTTAGTTTTTTTTTAATTTTAATTTCATTTAGAGTTTTCAGCTAGATTAGCAGTCATGTATCATTTTGCTTAATAGATTTTGTTTGTTTTCATATCCATGTTCTACACCTTGACTGTTTCTGCAGAAACTGCTAATTAGGGATGTGAATTCTCTAATCCATTTTCATTCCAAAGAACCTCGTTCATCTAATTTGGCCATATTCTTCTCTTCTAGATTGATTAATCTTATGGTCCTAATTACTATTGCGAACTAACTATAATGATTAATTAGGTTAGAAATATATCTTTTCCTGGTCATGAATAAAATCGAATGTGAGCAATATCACAAACAGTTGAAAAAATAAGATCATTCTTTGCACAAGAAAGTAAAGAATATTCCAAGACTTAATATGACTCCATTGGATTCAGGATCACTGTTTTGTCACACTTGTTCGTAGAAGTCAACATCATCTCTGCCTTAAACTATGTGTTGTTTCAAAATTGTTATTATAATCTCACATGCTCGCGATCTGCTGGTGCCATGCAGAGTAAGCATTCATTGTCAGGTACTCCAGAATCATTGACATCACCATCCATTCCCATTTTCAGCTCCATTATTGCCTTAAGCTGACCTTAATATTTTGCATGCTTTAGGCCAACAACAAACTCAGTTTTGTACTTGCCTCATTTGATCCCAACCTACTCATCAATGCTGAAATAAAGGGAATGTAAAAGAAATAACTTCAACCAAGTGCATTCATAAAAAAGAACCATCAACTGAGAGAAAGGAACCTTCAACTAAGAGAAAGAAATCATTTATAGATGTGTGTGAGAGCGAGAACATCTACAATAGGCAAAGGAACAATGAATAGGTGCTTGTGGTGCCATCCTAGTTTCTCCAAGTGCCATGATTTTCTGAGAAAGAAGATAGGAAGACCAACTTTTGCCAGGGATATGCTACTTACAATTTAGAGAAATTGCAAGATGAGGAAGGCCAACAAGAGTCTTCAATTGTCCTGATGTGATGTGATGTGATGGAGATTTTTCTCTAACAAATATGTTTATATAGATATTGACATCTGTGAAGCATTTATACAAACCAATATGGTGGATTTGGTGCAAGGATTTTAGATGCCTTCATACTGAGAGCCTGACCCAAGTGGATGAACCCAAGAAGTAGGAACTAGTCCAGGTTCTTTCTCTTGGAAAATGCACCGTTTCTATCTAGGATCTAGTTTGCCAAATTTCTATCCCCCAATTATGCCTACATTTCAAAAATCCCTTGTTTCTAATAGCCACAATCAGAAGTTGATGTGCATGCCTCTGATGTAAGGTGTGATGTGGAACTTACAAGTGCAATGCATGACTTGTATGAAATTCGCTATAGAAAGAACATGCCTTTTTATCTGGATACCACATCCTCTGGGTGTTCTGCAGTGTGCCTAATTTTGAGGTTCAAGGCCAGATGAGCTGCCGATAAATTTTTCAGTGATCTTGTCTAGGTGGCTGCTCCAAAATCCACGCTAGGATCTGGTTCTTGATCCCATCTCTGTTCCTAGTTGTTTCCAAAATGTCCAATCTCATTTGTGAAATTCTCTCTGCTGATAACCAATGAAGTTTCATTTTCTTTCTTTTTCCTTTAAGGTTTATGTGTATGCAAGGCTTGGATGGAAAAGTATTGTAGAATTCTTCTGGTTGGCAGGAGTCTTGCTATGGTGGGGGTCCAACAGCATCATTGATATTGATTTCAGGACAATGGATTATAAAGTCATGGTGTGTTATATCCTATGAGAGAGAGCCTAAACTCATTGGATATCTGAACCTACAGCCAGAGCATAGCATGGTTCATTCAAAATGGGACATCTAAGATTTTTAGCCTAGCAAATCAACATGAACAACAAAATAAGTTTGTATTTGTTTAAGTTATCTTCAACCTGTTGCAGATGAAATCTATCAGAATTCATGCAAAATGCTGGTCGTCTGATGGAACTAGATGCTGTTGTCCTCCTCCTCATCATCCATAACTAATGTATTAAGTAAATAATGTCATCCTAAAGATATATGGTAACCTTGATTCCATTTTAATATATATCTATATGTCCTACTTTAATAAAACATTGATGCATGCAATCCCTATACACTCTATAATCATAATATCTGCAACTTATGCCATTTAAGCCCAACAATTGCTCATACAGCTTCTTTCACCTATGGACAGACAAAACTGGCCCCAGTTATCAGATATGCTTGGGTTTGTGTGGAAGGGTTGTTGGGCTGAGAATGCTTATATCTCCAGCGCATCCAATGACAAGTAATTAGATTTTCAAGTCTTTTTCTTGGAGTGAGCGGAACATCTGCCATGATTTGGCATCATTTCTTCAGCTGAGGGGGCTTCCTTTTTTGATCATTCATCATATACTTCATTTTTTAGAATAACTATATCAACTAAAGAGAGCAATAAAAGATTCTGTTCACCAATGGTTTTTTGTGTGAGCATACTTCTTTTTTACTTCTTGCCCATCCCTTGGGCATCACCTTGGAAAAATGAAGTTAGATTGGACTTTGCAGCTGTATTTCAAATGTCTTATACAATTAATCAGCTATGTTTCAAAGTCGTGCATCTCAAACATTTTAAGAAACATTATTTCTCAAAATAAGGTTAACATTCTTTTGAATCCTGGTATAGGCTTGAACTGTTCTATCATAACTGATAGTTTCATTGTGGGCTCTCACAGAAGGCTGAAGATACTGATCACCTGAAAGTGAAGTTGTGATGACCCAAGCCCAAGCCCAATTGAAAAGACCCAAGCCCAAGCTCAAAAAAAAAATAGAGAAATGGGAAGAAGACTCCCGATAGGAGTCTTCTTCTCCGATGAGCCACCGTGATCGGGAGTCCTAGGACCACCGGGAGTCCTAGGGCTCTCTATAAAAAAGTCCTTCCCTTCCTAAGAAACTCCCACCGGTCTTCCTCCCTCTCTTCCTCTCTGATTTCTCCGATTGAAACCGCGGCTCTTGATTCGTGCTCGCCGCGACTTCTCGCCGGCGGGGTCACCGGAGGCTGAGGTAAGTCTTTCTTCCTCTTCCTCTCTCCTCTCCCTTCTTTTCGTGCCTGTGGGCACGACTGCCGGCGACAGGTGTCGCCGGATTTCGTCGAAGAAGGGACCCCTGTTTGGTCTCTTCTTCTCTTTGATTTTTTGGTGCCGGCGATCACTGCTGACCGCCGGTCTTGGCCTCTCCGAACTCATGAGGGTTGCCCTCCTTGCCGCAGGCCTTCGCCATGTCGGCAGCGGTCCGAACGGCCGGTCCAAGGGAGGGGACCTGCCGGTCCCTTGTTCGGTCAGGAAAGAGCTCGAAAAAAGAAGAAAGAAGAAAAAGAGAAAAAGAAAAGAAAAGAAAAGAAAAAAGAAGGAAAAATAAGAAAAAGAGAAAAAGAAAAGAAAAGAAAAGAAAAGAGAGAGAGAAACTTTCTCTCTGCTCTCTCTCTTTGATTTTTTTAGGATTTATAGATTTAAAATAATAATAATAATAATAATAATAATAAAAGAAATACAAAAAGAGTTTTCATGGATCAATCCAAAAATCCTAGTCGCTGTCATCTAATCGATCCACGTGAGGACATTGGATTTTAAGAAATTTATTTTTTTAATTCGATGAAATTTTGATCAAAAATATGATATTTGACGTACCAGGTTTAGAGAAGGATTTTCAAGATTTCTAGGATCCCTAATTTGGATTTTTTTTTTGAGGTAAGTAGTGTTTATTTTATTGAATTTATTTGGTAAAATATAAATTTGAATTATATTAAATCATGGCATGTTTGTGATTGAAAATAATTGATGAAATTAATTGTGATTGAAAATAATTGTTGAAATTATTTGTGATTGAAGATATTTATTGAAAATTATTATGGTGATGTATGATCAAAAGGAATGATATGATTGATTTACTCGAATATCGCTTATTATTATTATTATCGAAATAATATATGAATTGAAAGATGATATGAATTGACAATCTGGCTATGTAAAGGACCCGTCAATGGAGATATATACGTTGGCAAATCATTTGTCCTGAAGATTTATGTCGCCAGCGAGACCAACTACAAACCGCCAGCGAGATCAGCGATTTCGAAGGACTTTACTGTCAGATGATTCATAGCTACCGCAAGAAGATACGCGGTATTATGACCCTGCCATAGGAAAAATGTGGTCATAGTCATGGTTGGTAAGAAAACTTAAGAAATTTGATGAATTTAAGATGATAAGCATAATTTAAAATTATGGTGAATTGAAATTTTATATATGATTGATGTTGTGATGAATTAAATTATGAATTTATGAATTTATATATTGATTTTGTTATTATCAGTAAACCGATATGTACAGTATTATTGCTTGATTTATTCAGTTAAAGGTATACACTGCTTACTGGG
>KE504676.1:281936-293093 GCA_000441515.1 Elaeis oleifera | reverse complement strand
ATTTTTTAAGATTTATAGATTTAAATAATAATAATAATAATAATAATAATAATAAAAGAAATACAAAAAGAGTTTCATGGATCAATCCAAAAACTCTGGTCGCTATCATTTAGTCGATCCACGTGAGGATATTAGATTTTAAAAAATTTATTTTTTTAATTCGATGAAATTTTGATCAAAAATATGATATTTGATGTACCAGGTTCAGAGAAAAATTTTCAAGATTTCTAGGATCCCTAATTTGAATTTTTTTTGAGGTAAGTAGTGTTTTACTTTATTGAATTTATCTAGTAAAATATAAATTTGAATTATATTAAATCATGGCATATTTGTGATTGAAATAATTGATGAATTAATTGTGATTGAAATAATTGTTGAAATTATTTATGATTGAAATATTTGTTGAAAATTATTATGGTGATGTATGATCAAAAGGAATGATATGATTGATTTACTCGAATATCGCTTCTTATTATTATTATCAAAATAATATATGAATTGAAAGATGATATGAATTGACAACCTAGCTATGTAAAGGACCCGCCAATAGGGGTATATACGTTGGCAAATGATTTGTCCTGAGAATTTATGTCACCAGCGAGACCAGCGATAAATCGCCAGCGAGACCAGCGGTTCCGAAGGACTTTGCTGCCAGATGATTCGCAGCTACCGCAAGAAGATATGCGGTATTATGATCCTGCCACAGAAAAAATATGGTCATAGTCATGGTTGGTAAGAAGAACTTAAGAAATTTGATGAATTTAAGATGATAAGCATAATTTGAAATTATGATGAATTGAAATTTTATATATAATTGATGTTGTGATGAATTAAATTATGAATTTATGAATTTATATATTGATTTTGTTATTATCAGTAAACCGATATGTACAGTATTATTGCCTGATTTATTCAGTTAAGGGTATACACTGCTTACTGGGCCATTTAGCTCACGATGAGTTTATATTTTCTTTTACAGATCCAGAAAATTAGCATGATGCGGGATTTTGGTTGGGAGAGCGATTAGAGATGAAGTTAGCTTATTTGATTTAGGATTTTCTCAGAATTGATGCAAAATTTTATTTTAAGTATTGACTTTGTCAGACAATTATTTTCTTTTGACACTGAGTTTTGATTTGTTATTTGAACTAAGGTTTGATCATTAAAATTAAAAATTATTTAACTTTATGTGTAAGATATCATGATGAGATGTCTTGCATGCTTATGGAAAAGTTTCTTATGAGTATGCGGCGATTTCCATGACCTTCGACTCACAATCTCGGATCGGGGCGTGACAAAAGGAGAATGTAGCCTACACAATGTGCTTGCAGTAGGACAAAGACATTGAGTATTGGGAGATTGATTTCCGGTCTATGGTCATATGGTGCAGGGAACTTGGTTTTGCCACATGAGAAGGCAGGCAAGTCATTTTCTCCCCATTTTGTGCTATTACTCTCAAAAAAGAATGAGTGGGTTGATGATTGCATGTCATGTTGTCTTTGGCCCTACACCAGCTGAGAAAAGGATGCCACATGAGTTTATAAGCCTAGGATGGTCTGGATGGCTTCCACGATAAACACCTGTAACTTTTGGGCCAAGTAGAGCTTTTAGAAGTCGGGTGGAGCCATGTAGGCATTGTAACTCTTCAATATTATTATTTAGTTGCTGTCTGAAATTTGTTTGATGATATCTCATTATGCTTAACTAACTGCCATGTGCAACATTTGGCTTCGCTAGTTGCCCAAGCATTATCTTAATCGGTTACGGAGCAGTGTAATGCTTGAAACCTTTGAGATGATAAATGCCATACTATTTAATTAGCATAATTGTCATGTTTATTCTGAATGAAAAGCCTAATAATCAAGTTTTGATTGCATGACCGGCAGAATATTATTCATGAAATAATTTTGTATTATAAATATATTGCTGTCTTCTTGCAATTTGAAAAAGACTTTGTTATGCTATATTATTTTTTCAATTGCAAAATCAGGCAAAGGACCTTGGTCCAGATTCACTAAGAAGTCAACTGCTAAAAGCAATGTCTTCATTAGAGTGGGCTATATCAAAAGGAAAGGAAGAGTTTATGTCCACTGGACTGCTGGACTGGGGAGAGCACCTGCTGTTGCAATTGCTTGTATGTTTTGGTTCTGTGACATGGATGTAAGTCCTGACTTCGTATATATTTTCTTTGCCTTGCTACCTGAAATGATTAAATCCCCCAACCCCATCAATGCTTTCCTCTATCAATGGCTGTTTATGATATATGCTTTTACAATGCGTTCTTTAAGTAACTTTAAAATATGTTTATCTCTCAATGGGTAGTCCAGGCAAATGGTTTGATTCTATTTTATGAGATTAATTGCTGCTAACACAGCCTTTTAGACACTGTGAGAAGGGAAATAGAACACTCTAAAACCCTCGCCATTCCATACTGAAGAATGTCCATTGTGAATTTTTTCTTGTTAATTTGTTAAGGTGCTCATATTATGAAAATTTTTTGGCACTAGCTGCTTTCTGTGGCTCAAGAAGTTGGCGATAAGTTTCTCCTCGACATTGTGCCTTCTTATCGAATTTTAGTGGTGAAAAATAACTAGCATTCTGATATTTTGGTGTTTTCAGCTTTCTGTAAATTAAATACAATTCTTTCTGCCTTGTTACTCTTAAGATTTTTTAAAAAAAATTGAGCAAAATGGTGGGTGACTACCCTCGTATGATAATGATTTATGTTGTCATGTCTCTTCTAACTTCTAAGCAGCTAAATATATTTAGCCTACAATACACTTAATTCTGAAAAGGCCTTGTGGTCATAATAAGGGAGCCATTCCAGAGGCTACCTTGATGGCTAAGGATTATCTATGGAAAGATCCTTTTGAGAGTCTATGTGAACATCTTTTGTGGGGATATTGCCAATTGGGAAAGGAAGCTGATTTAAGATGGAGTTCATGCAGCGTGCGGAACTTGAAAATGAACATGATTTCAATATAACTCTTAAAAAACTAGTTTCAGACTTCAATCTTGTTCTTATAAATTCTGTTTCTCATTGAATCTAGCTAGATGTTTTTAGTGTTTATTTTCATGCTTTGCGCTTCTTTGATCTATATGATTCACATCAAATTGATCTGGCAGGAAGTATTTTGAATATAATAATATAATTGATTGACTTTATGGAAGAGGAACAAATAGTTAGTGCAAGATTGCAACTTTAAAACCTGGAGCACATCCAAAGCATCCACACTGGATCATATGACAGATCAGAACATAAGTACTTGTGAAAATAAGGAAGCCCTTCGTCTTTCCATTCCTATGCTTGTATAGAAGTTTGAGGAACTTACCCATTAAACCCCCTTTATGACAGCATATGGCTGGAACAGGGCCTGTGATGAAATCTGGGATTTAGATGGGATGTTTCAATAAGGGAATCATCTTTTCTAGTGCAATGGATAGATGGATGTCCAAGCCATGTCCTTTCAGATCTTTAAGATATAGCACCTTCCATTTTTGCTGCCATTGTTGTGAACAGTTTCCACAGTGGATCATATGACAGATCATAACATAAATTATTGTGAAAATAAGGAAGCTCTTCTCTTTCCATTTCTGTGCTTGTATGGAAGTTTTAGGGACTTACCCCTTAAACCCCTTCTATGACAAGCAGATGGCTGGAACAGGTCCTGTCATGAAATCTGGGATTTAAATGGGATGTTTCGATAAGGAAAGCATCTTTTGCTAGTATAATTGATTGATGGATGTTCAAGCCATGACTTCATAATCTTATATTGAATATGTTGTCATATTTTTTTTTCCCCTGAGTACATGTATTAACAACGCTATTGCAATACATAAGTATAACATAATGTTCCAGAAGAAAATGTCTGTTATGGATCTATTTGTAGATGGGATCTTGATTGCTTTTGGTCTTCTGCACAGCCTTGGTTGGTGTTTGGTTCTCTTCGTATTCCACTTCTTTTAACCAGTTAAATTCTAGTAAGTAACCATTCACTGACATGTAGCAATTATGCGCCATCAAAAAATTCTGACAGAAGTTACAGGACTTGTGCTTCAGCAAACACACAATGAAGAATAATACATTCATGTAATACTGATGTCATGACTGGAATATATATGTTTACTTGCTCTCTTCCACTCTTGTTTTGTGTTATTTGTAATGTCATGGTAAAGCTGAAAATTTTCCCTGAGTAAAATGATTTTAGAGGGATCTCTTCTTTCTTATTTGCCTGGTCTCACTAGAATGTTTATCATCTCCGCTTCTTTGGATATTATTTGATGGCTGTGCGATAAAAAATTACCTGTTTATCTGCTTGAATTGGCTCAATATTAAGTGTCCTTTTTTTTTTTCTCCTCCTTGTTTTTTCGAATGAGAAGGAGGCAAAATGCCACCTAATTGAGTGTCCTTTTCTTTCCTTCTGTTTTTCTTTTCTCGTTTTACATATTATGTTGTTTCTGACTCTTCGTGCTTGCCTTATGGACCTGTTTTGTTGTCATCATTTATTTATGCCTACATCAAGGTTTATCATCTTCTTTCTCACTTTGCTTGGTTGTTCTGACCTATACAGTCATACCTTATCTTCATGCTCTTCTTTAAGAACACTCAAGTGATCTTGCCAACAGCTGGTATATATCTTTTAAGAGTTTTCTTAAATGCTGTTGGCACTGACTACTGAGAGTATTATTCTGTTAAACTATAGAAGGTGTTATTAGCTCACAGAACAATCAATCACCATTACTGACACTTCTGGCCCTTCATTTCATGGCTTTTTCCCCACAGCATCGATTGGTTCATGAATTCTTTTTGCTATTCCTTCCATTTTAGGATTGCATGTCCCTTTTCAATATGAGCAAAGTCCTACAAAATGAAAAGCTGTTCTAGTCTTTTTCAAACTATATATACCAAAATTTGCATCTTTCTGATGTCTTTTAATTCATCGAGGACTCCATCATTACCAAGGGTTTTGGCTCTTATAGCACATGTCTAAACCATCTGAAATAGTTGTGATTCATGAATTTTTCAAGTGGTCCTGCTCCTGATCTTTTCTAATTAAAGATATGTTATCAAAAGAAGATTGAAAAGGGAATCCAGCTTCAAATGAGAAGTGCCACGAACAAATAACTCTTCTCAAATAAAAAGCTCATCTATGAAGATAACCTGAAAGATCTTTTAAATGAGGAAAAGGATGTATACTTAATTTATTGCTAGTGAATAGAGCAGGTATTATGAAGTAGTTCTTTTAATTAAGGTTACCAGCATTCAGCACATGCAATGCACTTGACGGTTGGAAAAAAAGGTATAGGTTTTTTCTTTTTCTTTTTTTTTAGGAAAAAAGGTATAGTTTCAGTCTCTGGATTTCCACATAATTGATTCATAGCAAGCATTCTTGTTAGAGTAAATTATATCATACATCACAACAGTTGGTCCAAAACCTTCAAATACACAGAATTCAATTGCAAATGATAATACAACCATCTCAAACAGGCATTGTTCGCAGTTCTCCACTATTGGCTATCGAAAGGTAGGTCACATCACTTTAAGGTATAAATAGCCTCTTAAAAGTAGATAAAGCAACGTGTAACAGAGCATGAGGAAAATTCTTAGGGTATATTAGTGTTCTGATATCATGCAAGTAGTTAAATGAAAAGATCTTTCATCAAACTTTCTTGAAGTTTCCTTATCTTCGCAGCTATAACTCAACTTTCTTTCCTTCTCATTTTCTTTTCCTTTTTTTTGTTGTTCTTTTTCTCTTTCCCCTTTCCCTTATTGCCATCCATTCTGTTCTTCCTGCAACAGGTAATGTGTTTTCATCAATGGAAGTAATTGGTAAACAAGCGATCTGGATGTGGGAGTTTTCAATGCACTTGCTCTTCACAGAAGGAAATAATAGTAAAGCTAGAATCGCTTTTGAGAATGCTTGGCCTCAAATGCTTCCCAATAAGATTCAATTAAGATTTCAAGATAGAGATCAATAGTTGGTTTCCAAATTATATAGTCTATGGTAGAATTTTGATAATTAGCTATGTTGCTATTGCTTATTTTGTACCTGCTTGATAAGAGATCTCCAAAACAAGTTATTTTACTTTCACACACCATAAGCATTGTAAATCAGGATGCTCACTTTGGATCTTTATGTTGATATATATCTATGTATTGTTTTCGTTATCTGGTTTTACTCAGGAAGATATTTGATAAATGCATACAGACCACTTTCTGATTAATATACAATAAGAGTAGATGCTCATTTTCGGTAACTGGGCTCATGAATCATATAATTTCAAAATGAGATCCCATTAATGTGATTCGAGCTTCATCACCTTTTCTCCAACCTATGGCTGATGCTGCTGTTCCTTGTGCTCATCTCAAATTTATATCAAGTAAACTGGTTCTAATTCGAATATATGTGCATATCCTTCTTTGTGTTTTTCTCCCTGATGGAAAGCATCATATTTTTTTTATCAGCTTTGAACTAAATAATTAAGACTCTGTCACTTTTTTGAGAGAGAGAATCTGTCACTTTTTGCCTCAAAACTGAAGTGGTGATCAATGGATGCATGAACTGCACGGACCCACAAATTCCTTGACTCTTATTGCGGTTGCTCGCCTGATGTAATCCACGGGCCCATCTCCGTATTTAAAACATGGAAGGTTGCGTCCGGCACGTAGACTGTGACGACCATCATGACCGTGACTTCGGTGGAAAAAGCTAAAAGCGAGTGGAAACGTAGATGCTTCTTTCTTTTTTTTTTTTGCTCTCGGGTTGTTGTGCAGTCTTTGCTGGTGCCCACCATTCTGTTGCTTAACAGAACAAAACCCCTTCCAATTGGAGCTCTTGTGTGACATCTGGGCGCTTCCGTAGCTCGCTTAGATATTCTTAGTCTTTTCTTTAATTCATTTGAGGGGGTACCTGTTTGTCATGGAGGGTCAGCACTCATTTTCTTCCTTGCAATTATTGATGTGCAGAGAGTTTAGAAAATGGGAAACCCATTAGTTATCTTTGAGAAACAAAACTTATTTTATTTTATTTTATTTTTGTTATTTTCATATTTGTTTGGGGTAACTAGTCTTACATCCATGTGTATATGAACAAGCTGCGAGCCATCCTCTTACATCAGTTAACCAAGTTAGACTTGGGCAGCAGTGGGGTTTATGTACCTAATAGTTCGTTAGCACCGTTCACCCATAAACATGTACAAAGTTTTGCGTTTAAGGAACTGCTTGCCAGTCTCTAAATACTATAGATTTCTTGCAAGGATGGCTATCTTTTTGAACCATTTTGATCTCAGGTTTGAGTGTCCTATTCCACTCACCTTTGGGCCCACGCCAACAGGCGCTCACCTGAACCAAACCCTTCTGCTGATGTACACCCCTTGCTTAGCCGTGTTCCTGTGAGAAGTAGCCTCCCAAGGCGAATATGGGTGCCACCACTGGCTAAAGCCTTATTCATAAGCAAGTCTATCTTGAGTGGGAAGTGGCAGATCAAGAAATTGGGTTGGGGGAATGGTGGAGAGTCTGAAGGAACTTGGATATGGCCTAGTCTTTTCTTACCTTCCAATTCCCACTCATATGTGACATCTTACATAAAGTTAACGTGGCAAGGCATCCAAATGGCTCTTAGGTACACTAAAATGATGGACTCAGAAGCAAATTTAGCACTCACGCAATGGAGTGTAGCCTTTCTTTCTAGTTAATGGACAAAATAACTTCATAGATCCACATGCAAGTTCTGGTGCTTTTCTTGGACGTACCATCGGTGCAGCAGTGGAACATGAACATGCCTTTGTCGACTAGATGATTGCATCTCAGACGGCAGATTTAAAGACTAAATAGAAACTTCCAAGCATGCATGTGGAAGATATCCTTCTTTGCACTAGTAGTTTTTGGCAATGGCTTGTAGCTTTTGGATTCAATGTGGACATGGGATGGTTTATGACTTGCTTCAAATTTAAGGTCTTTACTCACCAAAATATTTTGAATGTCCAGCAAAGCCTTCTTCATCACCCAAAATTTTTTTAGCATACCAGGCTTCAATTACTGAGTCCCATGCAGCAGAAGAGCAAGGGATTGAGCTTGCTCGGCTGGGGAGAGACTTCTACGAGATAATTCCTGGTACAGAGTACGTAGCCAATCGATTCCCTGGCCCTGCCCGACAGAATTATTGCTTCCCATCTTAAAGGATAACTATTGTCTAGATCAATAAGTAGGGCTGAGGTGGACCTATCAAGCAGACCACAGCAAGCCATACCCATATGCTCTGGTTTTTATTGAAGGGTTGGTAAGGATCCAACAAACCAACACTAATGTTTCTGGTGGTCCAAGATCTCAGATCCAGGAGTCCTCTAACTCCAGTTGCAGGAATGTATGTTGGTGACCATGTAATTCATGCCCATATCCACTGTGATATGAGGTAGATTTTAAATGAAAAAGAGACTTAGGTAAATTTATTTCTATCTCCTTCAACCTTGTTAATTGTTGTAAAAATCTGCTACTAGTATTATCCATATCCTAGACCAAGGCACAATGTGAGAGTTGATCCAGACTCTTGTGTTTTACAATCTAGTGCAGCTCTTACTATTTTACTCCAAAAATGCTTTTAGGATCACAGTTAGTGTATATGAAATGTTTCCTGGCTCAAATAATGTTGGCTTGACACCTCAATATTCAACCACACTTTGTGCACCAAACTAGTTTCCGCAAGTTGCAGTAATCCTCTTATAACACATAAAATGGGCATCCTATAAATACTCATTTTTTCACCATGTAGCCAAAAATAACATGTCCACTGGCTGACAAGATGTTAATTCCCTCAAACGGTTAGGAAAATACATGTCAAATTTTAGAATTCATAAAAGATGAGATGTATAAAGGTAGCTTACCTCTGTATTAGAAGATGATCATGGTCAGAATTGAATCCAAAAGTCTTTGCAAAAGAAAAAAAAAAGAGACAAAAAAATCAAAAGAAAGAAAATATCACTTCCTTTATCTTTTAAGCAAGAATATAATATAATAAAAATTCTTTAAACTCCTATTTTTTATCTCTTTAGGAAGAAGATAATAAAACTCAAACATCTACTTCTGTAAGGGTACAAAAGAAGCAAAACTTATAAAAAATCTTTAATTTAAGAATTGCCCCAAATCTGCTAACCTTTGATTACCGGGTAACCAAAAGTAACTCTAAATAAAGTTACCCGGGGAACATTAGTTACTTTTATAATTTTATACATACAACAGTAAACATACATACATACATATGTGTTAAATTAACACTCACTGCCGGAATTATTATCCCCGGCGAGGTTATTCGAATCGGTTTCGTCCCACGGGTCAAACGAAGAAACCCGGTCCGACGACCAACCCGACGAACACGAAACCGGACTCTGCGGTTCACTAACCGACCCGCCCTTCAGAGCCGGTCCGAGCTTCTCCCTCCAGAACTCCCAGTTCCCCTCCCCTCGCGCCCGATCTCGACCTCGACCACCACCAGCTCCCGGTTCAGCCGATACACTTCGACCCAAACTACCATATTCCCGGTCCCATCCTCGACCGCGGCCCTCCGCCGCCGCCGCCACCAGGCTTCCCCTTCCTCCGCCGCACCACCAGCCCCTCCGCCCTGCCCACCTCCTCGACGCGGCACAGAATCATTTCCGGCTGTTCTGCCGACACGAACCTCTCCCGATCCACCGCCGCGTCGAAGAGCCCGGAGAGGTCGAAGCCGGTCGAGAAGGATATTATATCGAACGCGTTAAGCTCCCGCTCCTCCTCCGTGCATGCCGCCGGCAGCTGGTCCATCTTTGAGATTCGCGCGTCGACGTCCTCGCGGAACCGCGTCATGGCCAAAAACCGGTCCTCCTCGAGCCCCGTCCGGAACCAGGGGTCCGCCAGGATGCCGTCGACGGTGATCCGGGTCTCGGGGTTCGTGTCGAGGAGGCGGCCGAGGAGTCGCCGGAGCTCCGGCGAGATCCACCGGGGGCATCGGAAGAAGCCGCGGTAGATCTTGCGGTAGAGGTTCATCAAATTGGGATCGTTGAAAGGGAGATAACCAGCGGCGAGGACGAAGAGGATGACGCCGCAGGACCAAATATCGACCTTGGCGCCATCGTAGCCTCTCTTGGAAAGGATCTCCGGCGCGACGTACGCCGGCGTGCCGCAGAGGGTCTGGAAGAGGCGGTCGCCGTTGGCGGTGGAGACGACGGCGCTAAGGCCAAAATCGGAGACCTTGAGATCGCCCTGGTCGTCGAGAAGAAGGTTCTCCGGCTTGAGGTCGCGGTGGAAGACGCCGCGGGCGTGGCAGAAGGCGACGGCGGAGACAAGCTGGTGGAAGAGGCGGCGGGTGGCGTCCTCGGGGAGGCGGCCGTGGGCGGAGATGCGGGCGAAGAGCTCGCCACCCTTGGCGAACTCGAGGACGAAGTAGATCTTGGAGCGGGAGGCGAGGACCTCGTAGAGGCGGACGACGTGCGGGTGACGGAGGCGGCGCATGGCTGCGATCTCACGGCGGACGTTGCCGGCGAGGCCGCCGCGGAGGACTTTGTGCTTGCTGATGCACTTGATGGCTACGCTCTGGCCGGTGCCGGCGGTGCGGGCGTGGTAGACCTTGGCGAAGGCGCCGCAGCCGAGGATGCGGCCCACCTCGTACTTCCCGAATAGGACCTTCGCCGTCGGCGTAGGCGTATGACCGCCGCCATCCGGCGGGACGCGGCCGCCGGAGTCCGGCATCGTTTCGGCCGAATTCTGAATTTTTTTCTGTCCCTGTTCTCTTTGCCGATTTCTCCTAAAAAGCGTCGATTCTTTTTCAGAAAAGAAGAATAGGAGATGGGAAATTTTGCCCAAATTAGGAGGGAAGGCCAACTGGATTTAGGTGGGACGCGCGGTGGAGATTTAAATGTATGCGGGAAGGTGTCGGTATGTTGTTACCCATGGATTTTGTATCTTACATGGAATCTGTTGGGATAAACCGACTATCCCGACACCGACCGCGTGCCGACTCACTGACGGGTCCCGACTCCGACTCTCCGACATCGATTCTGCCAACCGAACAGGCACAGCGACGACGGCTGCCGACGGAGCTCAACCTGTGCATATCGGTCTGATCGGTCAGCGCCGACTCCGACTCCCCTGAGGCCGACTCCATCCCGAGTCGGGCTAGACGACTGACG
>KE504676.1:253677-263829 GCA_000441515.1 Elaeis oleifera | reverse complement strand
TCTTCTCTCTCTCTCTCTCTCTCTCTCTCTCTCTCTCTCTCTCTCTCTCTCGTGTTGTGTGTGTGTGTGTGTGTGTGTTGAATTTGAACTTATTAGCATGCTATCTTCCACGAATGCTCAAATTTTGTGACCTTATATGTGACGCATCCCCAAAGTTTTGAATGTAGTGAATTATAGGATGGATAGTTCTTGTTGGAGGTGGCACTTCGGCCATACCAAAGAGATCCGAGAGAAGCCAAGCCTGCTCCCCATTTTCAATTACTTAATTATCCATCCATGTAATTAATGGATGTATCCCCACATGCCATGAGGCGACAACACTCACCAAATTTAAGGTGGTCTGAAAGCCATGCATGAATTTCAAAGACATTCAATGGAGGGAAATCTCTGACGTCTGTCGCGCAGGACCTTGATGGGATAAGGAGGGATGGTGTGACCCATCCTTCATCGGGCACCAAGCAATCGATCCCTGTCCGGCTGATCCTTCATCGGGCACAGATCCAAGAGGTGCTACGATTCATGATTCTTTTTCAAGGATCGTTGGTCAATCTTTACTCTTAATCATGCATCATGCCAGTGACTATAATAAAATATTAAAAAATAAATAAACCCCCTGTGGGAGATATATCCATGTTGGCCGAAGACATGGGATGGAGGGTCTTCGAATGGTGTTATATCCATTACCCACGTGCCTGAGCATTTGCCCCAGGTCACTTGGACCTAACGAAGGCATTAATTGTCTTCCTTCTACTTGTTTCCCTCCTATGAGGCATCACAGTAGAACAAAAAAGATAAGAAGACAAAGAGCTATGGAAAGAGAAAATGTGGCAGCCAGAAGGAGAAAGAACGTGCCCTTACTTGCACTCGCCAGAAGTGTAACTCCCTCCTTGTGAGCATGGCCTTCGAAATTTCGGGCCTTGCCGGATCTACGAGTTCAAGGTCCCTTTCTAAGTGCCTCGAGCAATCCTGAGGCCACCCATGGCAACCTCATGGCCCCACTTGTATTGACTTCGGCCATGCCGAAGTTATCTGTGGACGATCCGAAGCTCTCTCATTTGTTGATCCATCTTGGATGGTCTCCAAGTACTTACTGGCAGCTAGTCATGATGACTGTGGAGGTCCTTTTATAGCTTGGTACATCCTCCCATTAATTAATGGAGGTAATCATGAGAAGGGCAAGCTCTCCATGCCCTCATGCCACCGCCTGTCAGCCTATGCTATTAATATGAGCGGCTTCCCACATGCCATGAGGCAATATTGTTAGGCATGACTTTCAAGAACATTTAATGGGTAAAATTTTTTTGACTGATCATATTCTCCCACAGCTCCAGCACATATTCTCCTGTAGCTCCAGCCTCTCAATATAAATAGAGGTAAAATGGAAATTCTAAGGTACACCTCCTCTCCTCCTTAAAAAATACTCGCTCTTTCTCTTCTGTTACGAAAATCTATCTTGAGCGTTGGAGGATCCCTGCTAAAGCCATCTCCGATGAAAACTTTTCTTGCAGATCCAATCACCGTCGATTCGTCGGGCTTCGTCATGCTCCAGTGCCTCCGATCTGAGATAAATTTCATCCACAAGAGATTGACGCTAAAAGAAGAGCCCTGCCCACTTTTGAGGAAGAGTACACAATCTATTATAATGTTGTCTTGGAGAGCATCCTTGAGGTGTCTTAATGCCAAGCTACACTGACCGGCAGATGCTCTGATCAGAGATCGCGCTCTGTGTCAGTCACCAGAGGTGGCCTTACAACCCCGTATGCCGACTCCCGGAAGAAATAAGATGGTCCATGCTGTGCAGCTCATTTAAAAAGAGCCGCCCCCTCCTTGAAGCTTATCTGGGTAGGCTTAAGAATGGGGAGCCAAATAATCTAAGTCAGGAGAATCGAAGCTTATTCATGGGAAGGAGCGACCATTTTACCACAGAAGATTTATCGCGCCATTTTAACAGCATTAAGTCTCTAAAGATAGAATTGGCCGAATATCTTATCTTAAATGGAAGGAATCTCTTCCCACTTTAGTGACCCTCTTTCTCTTCTCAAGGCTTCTCTCTTTTTCAGGTATGCATTAAAAGAAGAGAGAGAAAGAAAAAAGGAAAAAAAGTCTGTCAGAGACCAATAAGAAAAAAGAGGAGACATTTGCAGGAGGTTTCAAACCGATCCTAATGCTATCCCTTTTTGTTCTCATCTTTTCATGATGGGACCCCTATACATCATGCTATTCATTTGATATAAATGCTTTTCCCTCTTTTTACCAAGATAGGGAAGGCTTTCTCAAGGACGTCGTGAAGACGATCCATGAATTCATGATCAGTGCTGAACTCAACTATGGCCGCACATCAAATAGGTCGATCGCAGCCATAAATCAAATGGATCGGTTAAACATCCTCTAGGACACTCTTGATTGCATCCAATAAATGGAGGGCACACAATCCAGATCGGAAGAGGAAGCAAGTTTTAAAAGACTTGCACAAAATTTTTTTGGTAAGGGTTCTTAAGCCCTCACCTTTTACTTCATTTCTTTTGGAAAAGACAACTGACCTATGAGCACCAAAATTGAGATTGAGGTCGAGTCAGATCCTGACTGATCCGAAGTCAGATCCTAGACGATCCAAAGTCCAGAATTAAGCCGATCCAAAAAAAACAAGCCCAAATCAAGGCCAAGCCCATATCTGAGCAAATAATGAAGAGTCAAGCAGGATCGAAGGGCTTTCTATCAGAATTCATAACTTTCATGGTAATAGGCATTCAAGCCCTTTCCACTATTCTATTTTCTTCTTATGGAGCAACAGGTCTCTGAGCACTTGGCAAAAGCTCAAACCTAAACTAGCAGGAAGGCATGAACGGCCACTTGTGCTCTAAGGGAGAGCCGTCGAAACCCTCACTTTTTAGTGGGAGAGCCGGCAAAGTCCCCACTCTTTCGAGGAAAAGCCGTCAAAGCTCCCGCTCTTCAGTGAAAGAGTCGGCAAAGCTCTCGAGGGAGAGTCATCGAAGCCCTCACTCTTCAGTGAAAAAGATGATAAAGCCTTTATTCTTTCGAGGAAGAGCCACCGAAGCCCTCACTTTTCAGTGAGAGAGCCGACAAAGCCCCAACTCTTCTGAAAGAGAACCGTCGAAGTCCCTACTTTTCAGTGGAAGAGCCGGCAAAACCTCCACTCTTCTGAGGGAGAGCCACCGAAGCCCTCGCTCTCCAATAAGAGAACAGTCGAAGCTTCCATTCTTTAGTAGGAGTATGTGTGAAGAACTCACTCTTCAGTAAGGGGCTGAAGTCGTGCTAATCGGGTTGGACTAAATCAGAGTACACTCATGAAAGCGAAAGTCGAAATCTATTGATCGAAATTTACTTTTAGTGGGAGAGCAGAGGACCCCACTGCTCCACAGGGGGTAGAAGACCCCCTTGGTGCAAAACTCAAGCATACTTAAGGTTGTAATGCAATGGCACATGAAAACTAAAGTAATAAATGTAGGCAAAGAAATAGAGACCTCATGCGCCTGATGTCAGACCACGACAAAGCCATTTGTGCACGGATCTCCTAGGGCACTGTGTTTCTCCCATATGCATGAATAACCCAAAATAAGTCTGGTCTTTAATAGCACCGAAGTCCCCTAGCTAGTGGGATCCGGCATCTAATTGGCATCAACTCATCGTGGGTGAGCATTGAGCTTAGGTGCCCCAACCTCATATCTTTCCAAAATTCATTCTGCATATGCTTCGGGATTTGCCCCAGGATACTTGAACTTCGTGCATGCAATTAACTTCCCTTTTGTCTCTCATAACCAAACAAAGAAAACTAGAAAAGGTGGATGAGAGAAAAGGTGGCGGAGAAAAGAAAATGAAAAGAAGAAAACACCCATGCATGTGTCCGATCTTGAAGATTGAAGAGGCCGTCAGCTAAATGGTCTCACGCCACCTGTACATGCATCCTGTTGGGATATACCGACTGACTCCTATGCACCGACTTATCCTCGAAACGATCTGATCGATGCCCGACTCTACCCACCGGACGGACAGACGACTCCGACAATAACTACCGGCAATATCTGACTAAAGGTATACCGGTCGAACAGGCCAATACTGTCTCCAACCGGCCGAACGGCCGAACCCATATCACCGACTCACTGTCGGGGTGGCAGCCGACGTCCGACTTCCACAAACCACCAGATCAGCCGACGGTGTTTCTGAGTCATCACCCGACGTCTCGGCAACCAAATACCGACATATGGTCGGCCAGCCCGCCCAAATATCGTACAAGCACCATAGGCTATTGTCCTGCCAGGGACATACTGTACGACCGCCATGGGGCGTTATCCTGCCAAAGACAGGGGTTAATTCTAATGACTTGACAACCCACGACGACTTGACAGTCTCCGATGATTTGACAACTCCTCAGTTGTCTACACTATTAATGACGGGACCATACCGCATTCTACTATAAAACGGGATAAGGCAACAGTTTGGTAAGCTCCCTCTCTTTCGCTGAGCCCCTGATCTTTTCCACTGTTGCCTAGTCTCCTCTCTGACTTGAGCATCAGAGGGTCCCCGCCGGAGGCATCTCCGATCAGTGAGGACTTTCTTTGCAGGTGCGCATCCCCAGCGATCAGGCGAGGAGGGGATTGGCCGCAACAGATTTGGCACGTCAGGTAGGGGTCTTCGACAGTGAGCTCCATAGAGCTTGAAAAATCTCTCGAGATGACAAAATCAGGGCTCAGCGATCGAGAGCTATCGGATCGACGAGGCACTCTTCCTACCGGGAAGAGGCCCCTCCTTCATCCTCTATGGCGGAACCCAGCTCTCCGCATCCCGTGGTAACCACGGAGGCACAGATTGCGGCGATCGTGCGGCAAATGACTGTTCTGACGGACGTGGTCAAAAACCTCCAACAACAACCAATCCAGTTGCCGCAACCGCTGGCGGAACGACCGACGATGCACCCCATGCCGTCCAGAAGCAGCCGCCGACGCCCGCGTCAACTTTCGTCTCCTCCTCAAGAGCAGCCGTCTCAGCACTCCCATCGAGAAGGGGGAGGCAGCCATGGTGCGACACCCATCGGTCTCGGCGTCCCTCTCCTTCCCAGCTAGAGCGAGCGAGGAAGGAGAAGCGGCTGCGGACACCGCCCACCTCCCTCTTAAATTCATCAGGAGGTTCGACCCCTGGGGTTTCTCAACATCGACGGTTGGACGACTATGAACGTAAGTTCGAAAAATCGACCGTCGGCTTGTCCAGCTCCAAACGGATGGTCAGAAGTCTTCTAACGACGTTGACTTCCGGACAACCCAACCTCTCTCCCGATTTATCCTCGACGAACCGATCTTCAGTCGGTTCAAGATGCCTCATGTGGAGCCTTACGACGGCTCCACCGATCCAGTTGACCATCTGGAGAGCTACAAAGTTCTCATGATAATTCAAGGGGCAACCGACGCCCTCCTCTGCATCGGCTTCCCCGCCACATTTCGTAAAGCTGCCAGGGCCTGGTACTCCGGCCTCCGCTCAGGAAGTATCCACTCCTTCGGGTAGCTCGAGCATTCCTTCGTGGCCCATTTCAGCACCAGTCGAAAACCGTCACGAACCTCAGACAGTCTTCTCCCTCAAGCAGGGAGAAAATGAGACACTCTGACACTTTGTGGCCCGATTCAATGCGGCCACGCTTGAGGTTCGGGACCTCAACGAAGACATGGCTATCTCAGCCATGAAGAGGGGGCTGAGGGGGTCTCGATTCACATATTCCTTGGATAAGACCCTCCCCAAACATATGCCGAATTGCTGGAGCGCACGTACAAATACATGCACGTAGATGAAGGAGCTTCTGACCGGCGTCTGACCGAGAGCAAGGGCCAGAAGGAGAAGTGGAAGAAAAATCGAGCTCCTGCTGAACCCAGCAGGCCCCGACCGATAAACGGGTCTTGACCCGACGATGGAGCCTGAGATCGCCCCGATGGCAGAGTCTGAGACCGCTGCATCGCAGGTATGACTCCTACACCCCTCTCTCTGCTCCTCGTGCGCAGATCCTGATGGAGATCGAAGGAGCAGAATATCTGTGACGGCTTCCGCCTCTGAAGGCAAAGGACCGCGATCGAAGAAATACTGTCGATTTTATTGAGGCCACGGTCACAACACCGAGCAATACATCCAACTCAAGGATGAAATAGAGGCCCTCATACGACGAGGGTATCTCGAAAAGTATCGAAGGGACCCGCCGACTCGACCCTTCCGACCAACGACCCCAACCGACTGAAGAAGCAGTGAACAATCAGCCTACTGCCAGAGTCATCAATATGATCTTCAAACGACTGGACCGAGGGACGACTGCTGAAGGAGAGTCGACGAAGAAGCCACGCCAGGATGATGTAATCATCTTTACAGATGAAGATGCTTGGGGAATCGAAACTTTCCATGATGACGCTGTTGTTGTCTCGACAACAATAGCGAATTATAATGTAAAAAAGATTCTTGTTGATAATGGAAGCTCGACTAACGTTTGTTTACTCGATCTTCTCCCGAATGCGACTGTCGACCAACCGACTCAGGAGAGTCTCTACGCCCTTAGTAGGTTTCGTCGGAGATGCCATCGCGGTGGAAGGAGAAATTGCTCTTCCTGTGATAGCCAGGGTCGAACCACGATAAAGCACCGTCTACTTGACCTTTACGGTCGTCCGAGTACCTTCGGCCTACAACGTCATACTTGGAAGACCCAGACTAAATGCTCTTAGAGCGATAGTCTCGACATATCACTTGCTGGTCCGATTTTCGACTAAAAATGGAGCTGAAAAAATGTGTGGGGATCAACGGCTCGCTTGACAATGCTTCCAAATCTCAACTCAAAATAATAAATCGAAGGATTTCCTGCCGATCGACAAGTTGGACCAACGGAAAGAGGAGGAACGGGGTGAATCGGCTGAACAGCTGGTTTCCATCCCGATGGCAAATAATCCTGAACAGGTGATCTGGGTCAGGTCGCAATTATCCGACCCGAAGCGACAGAAGCTGATAGAGCTATTGAAAGCCAACACCGACATATTCGCTTGGTCGGCAGCGGATATGTCCGGCATCCCTCCAGAAACAATGACTCACTGACTCAACATCACCCCTGGCATGAGGCCGGTGAGACAAAAGCAATGATCTTTTGCCCCCGAAAGACAGAAGGCCATCGACGAGGAGGTGGACAAACTACTCGAGGTGAGATTCATCAGAGAAACCACATATCCCAACTGGCTCGCCAATGTCGTCATGGTGAAGAAAGTCAATGGAAAGTGGAGGATCTGTATCGATTACACCGACCTAAATCGAGCCTGTCCGAAGGACAGCTTCCCACTGTCGAAGATCGACCAACTGGTGGATGCGACATCTGGTCATCGACTGCTCAGCTTCATGGACACCTTCGTCGGATATAACCAGATCCGGATGGCGCCTGAGGATGAAGAGCATACGGCCTTCGTGACCGCCAAAGGCCTTTATTGTTACAGAGTGATGCCCTTCGGTCTGAAGAATGCCGGAGCCACCTACAAGCGACTCGTCAATAAAGTCTTCAAAGCTCAAATCGGGCACAACATGGAGGTGTACGTGGACGATATGCTGGTGAAGAGCGCACAGGCTTCAGACCACGTCCGAGATCTGAAAGAAACTTTTTGCACACTTCGACGACATCGGATGAAGCTAAATCCAATCAAGTGCACCTTCGGGGTGACTTCGGAGAAGTTCCTCGGATTCTTCGTTTCTCAACGTGGAATTGAGGCCAATCCCGAGAAGATAAAGGCGATTATCAACATGCGGCACCCGAACATCAAAAAAGAAGTACAGCAGCTCATGGAAGGATCATCGCAAGCAGCCGATTCATTTCTCGATCGGCTGAGAGATGCCTCCCATTCTTCAAAACCCTGAGGCAGATGAAGGACTTCTCTTGGCCGAATGAGTGCCGGCAAACCTTTAAAGATTTGAAAAAATATCTAGCTTCTCCACCCCTGCTTGTAAAGCCAGAGGTCGGAGAAATATTGTACCATTACTTGGCTACCGCTCCGGAGGCGGTTAGTTCGATACTCGTTCGGGAGAACGAGAGCTGAATTCACCAACCCATATATTATACCAGTAAAGTGCTCCACGAAGCCGAAACTCGATACTCAAGAGCAGAGAAAATGATATTTGCCTTGGTCATATCAGCGCAACGACTCCGTCCGTATTTCTAAGCACACGCCATCGTGATCCTCACCGACCAACCCCTGAGGGCGATCCTGCATCGCCCCGACACATCAGGATGACTGGCGAAATGGGCGGTGAAGCTGAGCGAGTTTGACATCCAGTACCGACCGTGACCTGCTTTGAAAGCCCAAGTTCTGACCGACTTCATTGCGGAATGCCCAACAACCGACCAAATGTCAGAAAACGGGAGCTCCAAAGAAGCTGCGACCTCTGAAGATAACCCCAAGTCAACCTGGGTGTTACACATAGACGGAGCTTCCAATGCTCAAGGGAGTGGGGCCAGATTCCTGCTTACCAACTCGAAGGGAGTAGTTACCGAATACGCCTTCGATTCAACTTCAAAGCCTCTAATAATCAAGCCGAGTATGAAGCGTTTCTCGCTGACTTGAGAGTGGTGAAGGAGCTCAGGATCGACAGCCTCAGAGTCTTCTCCGACTCCCAGCTGATTGTAGGGCAAGTCAGAGGCGAATTCGAAGCGCGAGATGCGACCATGGCAAAATATTTTCAAAAAGTGAGAGATCTCGTGGCACACCTCAAGTATTTCGAGATCTCCCATATTTCCAGGACGGAGAATGCTCGGGCTGACGCACTCTTCAGGCTTGCGACATCCGCCTACGGCGCTTTGGACCGGACACTCGTAGAGAGTCTCGAGCAACCAAGCGTCGACAAGGCTGAGGAGGTGCTACAACTGATGACCGAGCCAAACTGGATGGATCTGATCGTTCAGTATTTGACTGACGGAACCAGCCCCGAAGACCCGCGGAAGCCAAGCGACTTCGGTGGACGGCCTCCCAATATGTAATGATGGACGGGCGACTCTACAAAAAGTCGTTCTCCCTTCCCTTGTTAAAATATCTAGGACCGACGGATGCAGACTACGCACTCAGAGAGGTGCATGAAGGGATCTGCGAAAGTCACCTGGGGGGCAAATCCCTGGCCTACAAAGTCCTACGGCAAGGTTACTACTGGTCCACCATGAAGAAAGATACGGTTGATTTGGTTCGGAGGTGTGAACCATGTCAAAAGTATGCCAACATACAACACCGGCCCGCCAACCAGCTGACTCCCATTGTTGCCCCGTGGTCCTTCGCCCAATGGAGAATCGACATACTCGACCCTTTCCCTCCGGCGTCTGGCCAAAAAAAGTTCATAGTCGTCGCAATCGACTACTTCACTAAGTGGGTGGAGATCGAACCCCTGGCGCAAATCACCAAGCGTAAGATGGAAGACTTTATCCAGAAGTTCATCATCTTCAGATTCAGACTGCCACACACTATCATTACCGACAATGGGTGACAGTTCGACAATCAAGACTTCAGAGAGTTCTGTGCAAGATTTCATATCGCGCACAAGCTGACTTCGGTCGGACATCCACAGTCCAATGGGAAAGTCGAAGTAACCAACCGGACCATTCTGCATGGATTGAAGACTCGACTGAACGAAGCCAGAGGCCTCTGGGTCGAGGAATTACACTCGGTCCTATGAGCGTACCGAACGACACCCCGTGTTCCAATCGGAGAATCTCCTTTCAATTTGGCCTATGGGACGGAGGCAATGATCCCACTTGAGATCGGGCTCCCATCGATTAGAGTTGAGCAGTACTGCGAACCAGGCAACTCCAAGTGTCGGAGAGCTGACTTGGACCTCCTGTTAGATGTGTGCCCTAGATGCCAGATCGGCTGACACATTCCTGTACATATCTAAGGGCAAAATTATAATTTTGACTATAAATGAATAAAAGGGTTATTCTTCTATCACATTGTGTACATTGTGTCTGTGATACATCCTTTGAGTTGGTGGAAATGTTAATTCATATTTTCAAGAGCTAAAAATTTAAGGCATGAATTTACATAACTAACTCATAAACTGCTCCTGACCATAGGATCATCATGAGGATGGTGATCGATTCGGAAGGTTGGTGTACGATCGCTTCCTTAGGGTAGATGAGTCTTGAGTCTACGG
>KE504676.1:216581-234659 GCA_000441515.1 Elaeis oleifera | reverse complement strand
CCCCAACTCCGGTTTAGACTTCTTTTGCAGGTTTCGGTGGCGACCGCGGCACCCTCGACTCCAGCATCTCCGACGCCGGTGGATTTTTATAGCAACAGTAACAAACTTCATTGAATCTGGGCACCTGAAGTCGTCATGATCGACCTCGGATGTTACTGCTCTCCCGATCCCTGCACCAAGCTTCAGATGGCACCGAAGTTACCTCCAACGAAACCAATCCCCCAGCATGCCCACGCCTGCCTCCGACAAATCCGAAGCTGTCAATCGATAGATCCGGTTACTAGCGGGGCCAAAATCGCCCACAACTTTAAGACAGCTTGCAGGTGACGCCAAAGCTACCTCCCACGGTTCTGTCATGGCCTACCTTGCTCTCGTTGGCCCGTCGCCACCGATCTTGCTCATGGGGACCCACATCATCTTCATGACAGCCTTGCCACCACTGCGACTTTACCAACACCATGTTGGTAGCTAAAGAAAGGAAAGTGAGGACGACGACGAAGGTGGTTGGACAATGGTTCAGAGTCTCGATCGAGAGCCCACAAAGTTGCATAGGCAATATGGTACTGGGATAAATTTCTCTAAGAACTTCACCATGTTCCAGCTGATGCTCTGCAAAATGTGCTGCATCCACCGTATCCTCTTGCTCACAGCATCAATTTCCATCGTGTTACGGCCAATCCCCTCATCGTCTGATCGTCGGGAACGAGCACCTGCAAGGAAAGTCTACACGGACCGAGGAGGCCCTCCGGTGGGGACCCTCCGACGGTCAAATCAGAGAGAAGACTAGGCAACAGCAAAGAGGAATCAGGGAGACTCAGCGGAGACGAGCCGAGAAATTGGTTGGGTTTGCTCAGCTTACCTCGAACTATTGCCTTATCCCTTTTTATAGTGGAAGATGGTATGGTCCCACCATCGGTGATGTAGACAACTGTGGAGTTGTCAAATCACCGTGGGCTATCATATCGCCGGGGGTTGCCATGTCGTCGATGGATTGACAGGTCATAGGAATTAATTCGTGTCCTTGGCAGGACAGCGCCCCAGATCCCCGACAGGGCAACGTCTTCTGGCGGTCGTACAGCATGTCCTTGATAGGACTGCAGCCCATGCCGGTCGTCCGATTTTCTTGAAAGGGCTGGCCGACTATATGTCGGGATTTGGCTGTCGGGTGGCAACTCCAGAGCACGGTCGGCGTCTAGAGGATCTGTAAAAGTCGGACGTTAGTCGTTCAACCCGACGGGGAGTCGGTGATGTCTCACCCGACATGGAGTCGGCTTTCGGACGGTCGGAGGCGGCGTTGGCCAGTTGGGCCGACACGTCCAAATCGGGTATCATCGGCAGTCGCTGTCAGCATCGTCCGTTATCAGTCGGACAAAATCGATCGGTCCATTTCGAGGATGGATCGGTGCCAAGATCTGCAGAGGAGTTGGTGCCAGTTCGTCGATGTCGGTGAGTCGGCGTTAGTGAGTCGGTGTTAGTGAGTCGGTGTCGGAATCCGTTGGTGAGTCGGCGTCAAAATCGGTCGGCGTCAGGATCAGTCGGTATATCCCAATACATCGGATGCAGCATTAACTTCTCTCCAAACCTGCATATTCAAGCTCCCCCTCTGATGCTTCTGCGGCCCTATCTCGTTGCCGCTGATCTGACCTGAAATTGGTCGGAATCCATATAGTCGGAAAAATCGTCCATATCTGAATCTGAGAAGATTTCTCCTTATCTCTGCTAAGAAGGACTAAGGCCGAGGCAACCATTGACTATTGGGGAAGCTGACAACGAACTCCTGTGCACCACCTTCAAATCAAGCTAATATGCAGATATTGGAATGCACACCATGTCATGACAGGCCATTAAGCCCGAAGGTCTCTGGCCTGGGCCGCTTACGGAGACAACAAAGCATAGGTCATAAAAGGTCACGTCGACCATTAAATTCGAATGGTAAAAATGAGAGACCACTCACGAGAATAACAGACAGTAAGCTAAAGAAAGCCTCTTCGAATAGCAAATCTGGAAGAAATAGACCGAAGCTATTTACCGTGAAACAATCGAACCATGTGGCAAATATGCCGTGAGGGTATAAAACTTAGGAACTGGCGCATGTTTGGAGCAACGTGCTGACTCGTACTTCCTGAGCCTGATCAAAGCCCAGCTCAGAGGGTAGGAGGATATATGTTGGAGAATAATATCCCGATTACTATAAATAATAGAAAAATCGGGACTTATAGTTTTGCCTAATATAACGTACCATGAGTATTGTTTAAATTTTATTGACGACTGTTTTGCAAGTTCGCTGACTAGGAGTTTTCAAAAAAATACCTAAGAAAAGAAGAGATTGAGATAATATAAAGACGGTTGGAAGGCAATATCTCGGCTACATCGAGGATAGGCCAATAGAGGGCTCTTGATAGACGATACTCCGAAATATTGTTACAGTATCGGAGGAAGAACAATGAGCATAATCCTGACAGAAGATACACCACCCCAGAATACTGGGATATTTATCTCGAAAGTCATCTAATGGAGCCTAATTGAAGGCTTAATATTGGATCTTACCATCCTTATCTATTAAATATTCCTGTAATTTATGGGGCTGATCTCGATTTCGGCCAACTATTTTGGTTCTAACTACCGATCCTCACCTCGATCGTGCCTTTGGTTGCCGGTTCAGACGTAACACTTGGACTTCAACCTCTATAGGCATCAGAGTCATGCTCAGATATTACCACCCCTCGAAGCTTTTCGCTGACTCCCATGACTCCATGGTAGACGACACAGATCCTCATAGGAGTACTAGTTTTTGATCTAAGGATTTTGGTGACTTCACAGAGTTATCTGCAAACTTGTCTGATAGCCCCCAAAGAAGCCTACTCCCCTAAAGATGCAAGCGTTGGATGCACTGGCCCACCATGACATCTATTGCAGGGATTACAATGTCAAAGAGATTGAGGTCACCATCGACTCCTTCTTGGAGAGCCCAAAGATCGACGAAGGTATAGCCCCATGTGCATAACCTTTTCGGATCACACGTCCGTCATGCACTTCGACCTACGAGTCTCGCGACTGCTAAGAGCATTTCGAGCGACGACCACTGACTTATGCATCAACCTCCAATTCATACATCGACTCTCAAACCATCCGTGACCACCACACTTCGGCCAGTGATCTTCACAATAACTGATTTATGGAATCAATTGCATCAGGACTGACCTCTTTCTATATCTATTAAAGTTGATGGCAGACTCCCACCTACATACTCCCTCATAAATTAAATAATTATATGGATAGCATGGGTCATGTCAATCATTAAAGCCTGAGGAGCGAAAACCTGGGCCACTCATGAGGAGTAAAAGGGCAATAGACCTAACAAAGGTCCCAACAAACATCAAATCTAGGAGAAAACCAAGGCTACTTATTATAAAATGGCCAAGCGGCACGATAGGTACTTCATGTCGATCAAAAAATTAAGCTATGACTCGCGTCTTCGGAAGCAAAATCCCTGGACCTCACGTCGATTCAGGTTAGAAAGTAGGAGGGCATACGTTGGGGGTGGCACTTCGGCTATACCAAAGAGGTTCGAGAGAAGCCAAGCCTCCTCTCCCATTCTCGATTACTTGATTGTCTATCAATGTAATTAATGGGTATATCCTCACATACCATCAGGCGGTAACACTCTCCAAATTTAAGATAGTCTGAAGGCCATGCACAATTTTAAAGACATTCAATGAGGAGATAAAATCTCTGGGGCCGTCGTGTGGGGTCTTGATGGGACAAGGAGGGACGGTGTGACTCATCTTCATCGGGCACCAAGCGACCGATCTCTGACCGGTTGATGTTTCATCAGGCATAGATCCAAGAGGTGCCATGATTCAGGATTCTTCCTCGAGGATCATTGGTCAATTCTTACTCTTAATCATGCATCACGTCAGTAACTATAATAAAATATTTAAAAAAATGAACCCCTTGTGGGGATATGTCTATGTTGGCCGAAGATATGGGACAGAGGGTCTGCGAACTGCCCCAGGTCACTTGGACTTGATGAAGGCATTGATTATTTCCTTCTGCTTGTTTTTCCTCCAATGAGGCATCACAACAAGACAAAAAGATAAGAAGACAAAGAGCCATGGACAAAGAAAAGGTAGCAGCCAGAAGGGAAGAACTTGCCCTTAGTTGCACTCGTCAGAATAGTAACTCCCTCCTTATGTGCATGGCCTTCGAAGATTTTGGGCCTTGTCGGATCTACAAGTTCAACATCCCTTGTCTGAGTGCCTCAAGCAATCCTGAGGCTACCCATAGCAACCCCATGGCCCCACTTGTATTGACTTCGGCCATGCCTAAGTCATTTGTGGATGGCCCGAAGCTCTCCCATTTGCTGATCCATCTTAGATGGCCTCCAAATACTTGTTGGAAGCCAGTTATGATGATTGTGGGAGGCTCTTTTTATGGCCCGTGACATTCCCCCATTAATTAGTGGAGGTAATCATGAGAAGAGCAAGCTCTCCATGCCCTCCTGCCACCACCTATTAGCCTATGCTATTAATACGAACGGCTTCTCACACGCCATGAGGTAATATTGCTAGGCATAACTTTCGAGAATATTTAATGGATAAAAACTTTTTTGACTGATCATGTTCTCCCACTGCTCCAGCACATGTTCTCCCATGGCTCCAGCCTCTCAATATAAATAGAGGTAAAACGGGAATCTTAAGGTACGCCTCCTCTCCTTAAAAAATATTCGCTCTTCTTCTCCTGTTGTGAGAAATCTGACTTGAGCATCGGAGGGTTCCCATCGAAAATAGCTCCGATGGAGATTTTTCTTGCAGATCTGATCACTGTCGACTCGTCAAACTTCGTCATGCTTCAACGCCTCCGACCCGAGATGAATTTTATCTACAACAATTCTCTTTCCCGTTCTCTAAAAAAACCACTTGCATCCATGTTTCTAGGAGAAATAGTAAAAGACCAATGCTCCTAGAACTCGGAAATCTCACTCAAAAGTAAAGATGTTCGTCACAATAGATCATAAATATTGAACAGCACAATTTAAATAAATATATATGCTTAATTTATTAGTTAAAGGAATGTATATAGGGTAACCTAAAATGAATAAAGCTCTAACCGCCCAAATATTGTAGTGCTGATCTCTTCATGTCTTAATCTCTTCTCAAGGCCCTCTAGTGTTTAAAGCAATGTATTTTTCAGAGATTTAATTGAGTAAATTCAGCAACAAAACTTTAGTGATTCAACAGCCAACCTAATCATGCTCATGTGACCCTGCCTTGTAAGTTGACGTTGCTGAACAATAATTAGAGTTAAGCTCTAGTTTTTGAGTGACATAATCATATCGAGCAGGACCGATCGAAAAAGGATATCTAAGCAAAAGGTCACACTAGATTTGGAAAGTTCTTATAAATCAACATAGAAAAATTCATGCATCTAGTTTGTCTCATTTTGATCTTGCATTCATGCAATGGTTGAAAGATCTTATCATCTATAGGAAGAAAGGAACAAAGTAGTCTAAATTCTGGCTGGCAAAGAAGACCCTCGCTAATCATCATTCAAATGGGTTGGAAAGCAAACAAACTTGCCGATGGCATTCAACCAACATACCCTGATTTGCAGGAGGATAATAAATCTAATGCTGGATTTCAGGCCTTGTGGCCAAAGATTTATGCACAGCATGTTTGGAACGCAGCGGGACACATGAAAGCAATAGTGCTTGCCATTTTGTTTTGCTGTTAATTCACTACATCCCTTGTCATGCATCATCAAAAAAACACAGTATACTCCCTTTTTGGGGCATTGGTTTCATGGATGGATCAATTAACCATATCTTTTCTTCGTTCTTCCATTTTATTTGTGTTTTTAGATATTTTCATAAAGAAAGACATTTAAAGATATTGTAGCTTAGAATTTCTTTATAAAATTTAGTTCAGATGTTCTCAAATACTTTAATGGAGACTCAGAAGAAATAACCAACCAATCAATAAAGTGCTAATGCACTGACACATGCTCAAAAATTCCAAATGATTGAAGAAATAGATTGGTCATCAGAAACATCCTTTCAGAAATTCAAGAACAATAAAAAGAAAATTATGAGTTGAGAATAATCCTATGATCCAATTTAAAAAAATAAAATCAGCTCAACATTGATTAAGAACCCTTCAACTCTTATCTTAAAGAAGGCAGACCTAAGACTGAATAACATGCATACACGCAAAATGCTATAACTTGGTATCGGTGTTGCAATTACACCAACTACTTGTACTACTTTTCTTTCTTCATTTTATCACCTTGATCATATGTCATCGTCGTCATTATTGTCATCACCATCATCATATTAAGAAGAATTTCTTAGCCAGGCTTTGTGGCCCAATGATGTCCATCAAATACATATAATGCAACATGTCATCGTCATCAGTGCATTATTGCCAACACTAGCACATTGAAGGTTGTTTTTTTTTTTTTTTTCCCATTTTTGATGGTACACTTGTTCTGGAGTGTTAAATAGCTGACACCTAAATGACGGGCATGGCTAATGGTTACAAGTAAGAGGTTATTTCTACCACAAATAACAGTTTTGTATTATTTCATTTTTGAGGGGACTAAGATTCTTTAAGATCGTTATTGGAGGAAAGCGCGTCTATGGATTTGGTTCCATAAAGTCGATCCAAATCCTATCTTTTTCACTGTTTTCTTTGATGAAAAAAACTATCTTATTCGTTGGCTAAGATAATTTGTTTCTTCTATATGGAAGGACTTAGATAATAGTAACTTTCCAATGGTACAAAATATTCTACATTATCCACCTTTACATTCACACATCTGGAAGTGCCAAACTTTGTGAACAACAAGAATAATAATGGACTCAAGCATTTAATTTGAGATCAAGATCTCAAGTGAATCTGGAGAAGGGGTTTTTGGTGGTGGTGGTTTAATGCAGAAGATTGCCATTGTCCCGTCCACATCTTGGGGTCCTTAACAACAGCAACTCCACTCAACAAGCACCACAAACTTAAAGTGAGAGGGACTGGGAGCTGGCGCTGCTCCACACGACCACTGCTGGCCCGCCATCCAACCACCTGCTTTTAGGCCACAATACACGTCAACCAAAAGCTGAGGGCCAGTTTGTGTTGCTTTTGTTTTCCATTTCTGTTATCAAAATATCTGGAACGAAAAATGAATAAAACTGAAAGACATACGTGATAAAACCTTTCTTTAAAAAAAAAAGTTTGAAAAATTTTTGAAACTTTTGTTAGCAAAATTTATTATTTTCAAAGAAAGAATGAAAATAACGAGATGGAACAGAAAAAATTTTCAAATCCTATATCCAACGTCACTCCCCTATGCTTTTTCGGCCAAAAAAGACATCATAACTTTCCTCATGTTTTTTTATTGCTCAAAAAACTAATGATGTCAAAGAGCCCAAATATTTGAATCATTTGTGACGAGATTATGGTGGGCAAAGAATCAAGTATTTGAATCATTTGTGATGAGGTTATGGTGATCCCACGAATTATACCAAACAACCCTATTAAAAATTGCATGTTGCAAGTGCATTAGGAACATGTTGTTTAAACTGAACAAAAAGTCTTTTTTTCCTCCTCCTCCTCATTAATTTTTTTTTTTAAGCAAAAGAAGGATGCACCAAAAAAAAAGAGAAAGGAAAAAGTATATAATATAAAATTGAGTGTGTATTTACAAGTCTCCGCTCTCCACCCTCCTTGCATACTCCTATCTATTTTATTACATAACAGAAAATCTCCTACTAGCCATGCCAAGGAGGCTTACCTCATTGGCCACATTTCTCCTTATGGTTGAAAACATGTTTACAACAAAATCCAAATCTATTCAAAATCTTCCGTGCTTTTCCAAAAAAAGAGATGGGCAGCCTCTATCAAAGACATTTTTTTTATTGGCTTTCCCCACTCTAAGTTTTCTCACACATAAATCACATGCCCAATTCTACTTTTTAATAGATACAAGCAAAAAAAACATGCGCATGCGCATGATTGAACAAAAAAATAAATTCAAAACCAAAACAAGGGAGAGAGAGTTACCAAAAGCACCTTCTCTTTCCTCTGTTCAGGATTCTCTCCATTGCAGGGATTCAAGAATTCTGATTTTTAGAAAATTTTATTTGTATAATTTTTAATATCTTTCTTACCCTCTTCACTCATGTTAGTAGAAGAAAGATATCACCTGGATGATAATTATTTTGTTGATTAGATAATTAATAAAAATATTTAAATTACACCTGGATGATAATTCACGGCCATCCATATATACTTCTCCTTGCATGCATGTCGCATGCTCAGTGCTAGTAATTAATAGGTACAAAGCTCATACAGGTTCTTTGCCGGCCACAGAATTAGAAACACATTTTTTAAATAAAATCGATGAGTCATCTCCCATATTAATGTCTTACAAGGACACATTATTCTTAATTATTCTAGCAGAGAATGAGATGAATTTTATGGTCTTCTATCAGGGTTGGGCCATTTCCATCACCATCATACCAGCCTCGCAAGTGATAAGCAACACCAAGATTGAAGTGCTAACCAGAGTTCCTAGTCTTCAATTATGCTTTAGAAAAGTGAATGGTTGTCTTCAATAAGAATGAGTACTGAAGAAAGAAAATTCGTTCTTCCTATCACACACAACATAGGTTCTCATGGGGATGTGATGTCAATTTAACATGAAAAAGTTAGGATGCGCGGCTGCTAACTAACAAGGTGAAGGCCCAAGACCCAATTTAGGGGATTTATCTACAAGTGTAATAAAGAGATCAATCAGATTTTAGAGGATTTACAGGCCGGCACTCTATTCTTCCTTTCAGTGACATTTGCTTTCATCATATAACGTTTTATCATTATATAAGCTTAATGCAGATGCGCAGATGCTATCCCTTCTAAACTACATTGATGTGGGTGCTTAAATTTTCGCTTTTAAGCTGGCTGATTGTTCATAAACGCTGTTTCCATCAGTTTCGGTAATTAACGAAGTGTTAAGTTCGCCAGGTTTCTTCCAGCTGCACGCTGGCAACTAATCGGAATTAGGAAGATACCCACCAAGTTACTCTCCTCGGCGCCTATCTCATAATATCCTCATGTGATCGTGATGGGTGGGTTTGTGAAGACTCTGAATGATCTTTCTTCTCCTGCTACTTCCCTCTCTCCCCTTTTCCGCGCTATTTTCCCTGCTGATCCTGCTGCATCAAAGATATCGCCAAATGGACCCCTACTAATGTTTTCCAGAAATCTGAAAGCCAAGATTATGATTAATCAAATAGAAGCCACCAGCCGGAAGAAAGAACGGAAAATATTTGTATAGAATCTTCCCACCCGACGACAGAACAATGAACATGTTTCATCCATCAAATGAGATCAACAATGTAACAGTCTTGTTGAACTCTCAAAAATTAAGCAAAATTTCACAACCAATTAATTATCAACTCGGCATTACTCAATCCTTCATGAGAGGGGAAAAGAAAATAATGCTATCATGTCCCCCTCATATCCCCTCTCACTTCCCTGTGCCGGCATGGTGCTGGTGTGCATGTCGTACTCCACCCAATCCATACTGAATTACAGAGGGATTGAGCAAGCATACAAACAGTAGTGACAATAGAAATTTTGCAGTACAATCGCTGGCGAGAGCCTGCATATGCAGTTATGTCAGCTGACACATCTTACATCTTCCAATTGAGATGAAAGGCTGCCTGAGTGTAATGTAAACCTCAGGCTGTTCTTGCGGTGCTTCACCCAGAATAACAAACAAAAAGAGATTGTTTTCATGAAGAAGAAAATAGAGACAATCAAACATAGGTATGCACAAAACCTGACGAGGTTCTCACACGAGTATGGAACTCATTATTTGGAACCAACGTGTTTTGCCCAGAACCCAAACCATCACATCCATCGATGTTTAACCATTTCCATCCGCACCTTCTTTTTCCCTTGAAAACTCACAGAAATTTGAATCCTTTGAAGAGAATTTAAAATATTAACATCATGCCGCCCTAAAACATGATGGTCAGATATATAAGATATGGTCAGATACATAAGCATACATCTTGCCGCTCAAATTGAACTGCCCACTTAATTATCACGGCCTGTGAGGATAATAACATATCATATTTGACAATACAAACTAAGCCATTGAGAATCCAGTTGCATCATTTGGTACAATATCTCCGATCCAGACCTAATATTTTAATTCTAAAACAGGCAAAGAATACCAGATGGTCACATAACAAAGAATTCATTTACGGAGAGGTCAAGATCATTTACCCTCTGGATATCCGCACATGCAAACAAACCAGAGGTACTTACAGGAAAAGCTCAATTGATGCCAACCAACACAATTGCCAGACAAAGGTGGACCTAGTTGATGGATTGTGGAAAAGCAGCCTTGGATCATGTATGAAGTCCTTGGATCATGTGTGAAATATACAATGGCAGAAGAAACTTCAATAGTATATAACAAGTCACTTGCTGGCGCACAAATCAACATCAATTTTCTAGTATTCCTGCTCCTAGCTGTTTGTCTTCCTTCATCTAAGCAGTGTATGTCATTTTTCACCATGCCAAGTGGTCTACCAAAAAATTTCAGGGACATTATTCACTGATTCATCAATATATGGACAAAGATGTAATTAAAAGAATGCTGAGTGTACCTGTTTGGCCTTTCTAAAGAATTTAAGGTGTAGAAACAGCCTGTAGCTTAGCAAGTTTTGTTTGGCGCTGTCCCAAATGAAATGCTGTGGCTAACCACAAGATACATAGCTGAAATCAAAACAAAATGATTCAGTCTAGCCAAAACTATGACCATCTGATTTCATAAATATGATATGTATCTGCAAGTCTTTCCTCATTATTTCCTTTAGTTTCTTTACAATGTTAATTTCTTGTCCTCCCAAAACACAACCTCCATAGACAAGGTAACCTTTATAAATGTTTATTTTTTTCTCCCAGCCAAGAACATAACCTTCCAATTTCAAACCCAAAACCTCTCACCAACAACCGAGCTGAGGAGAGGGGTGAACCAGTGGACCAAGTCTCCTTGGTGATTGGCAGCATATAAATGAACGGACCATTCAGTTAAAATATCACTGCTTGCATCCTCTACAGACATAATTTCATGCAGATTGGATTACAACCTTCTGATCAGATATTGTCTCAAGAGCTAATCCAGTTCAGATGGCTAAAGTCATTGTATGGCAAGCTCTTAAAACTATTTCAAATAACAGTTCAAATTAATGTATCAATATAGGTGGTTCCGAGTCAAGTTCTAAGATCAGATATTTACAACTTGGAAAGGTGTATTGTTTCATTCAATGGAGAATTAAATTTACCATTGTTATAGGAAGAAGCCGCCTAGGATGGTACATCAATGGCTCCAACTGACATCCAATTGGTACAATGGCACATCAAAGCAAACCATAATCCACTACAAGCAACATTTGGATTTTTAATGAACGACTCCTAAGAAATGCAAAAATCCCATTATGGCCCACTTCAAACAAAAATCACCAACAAAACAGTAATGTTGGTACGGTAACTATGTTTGTGGGCTAACCAAGACAGAGAAGAAGGCTTGCCAACCTCAAGGTGCCATACATTCATCACTGCACGCTAGAACTATAATCTATATTAGAGATTGTAGAAAAGAACGTACTGGCAGTGCATAGAGAGATACTGCAGATGTATGGTTGTTAAGGTTGCCAAAGAGCAACTTGTATATTCCAGCTGCAGTTGCATCACCGAGTCTTTGAACTATAACATCTATGCATACCTGCAGCAACATAATTATAATGTGATAATAGCAAAAAAAGCTCACTGAGATACAAATACAATTGTACAGTTATAATGTAATATAACAAAAGCTCACTGAGATACAAATACAATTGTACATTTATAATGGAATAATAACAAAAGCTCACTGAGATACAAATACAATTGTACAACTTCCAGAAAGAATAAAACTGCAGAAGAGCAGACTAGATTCCTTACTGTTTCCTGCTATTTAATCCAGACAATGCACCTATCTCAGTGCAATTCAAACCATGACAATAGAACTGCCTCAGTAATTTACCCATAGGTCACAAGAATGATCCTACTAAATAGTGGAACTCCATGGATCAGATACAACCATATGTTCCAGCCTGATAAATTCTCTACTCCTCCCTCTCATGCCTCTTCTTCATTCATTTGCCCTCTGTTTAAATTCTACATGGTACTAAATTGAATATGATCTTAAAGTTGAGAATCTTCCATGCTATCCTTGGTAAATTGTGCAGAAATCACTTTGCATTTTTAGAGAGATGACCAGCTGCAGTGAACGAGTTCTTGATTTTCAAAAATTTATGTTTTATGCATGTCATTCATGTTTTAAAATAACAGATTGCTAATTTCTGGTGTCAAACCTCTTCCCAAACCATCCCCATACTTCCCTTTCACTTTGAAGTGCTCCCATGCTTCCATTTCCACGTCCCGGCCACTACCTTCTAACATCTAGATTCAACCATAGAAGGGTATCCAAATAGGGAATCATGGACTGCATGTACTTTAGGTTATTTTATTCCGTACCATCATTTATCTTATTTCTAAAGAACAAAAACATTTAGCGGAAAGATACAACTGTTACCTTGGCTTTGTACTTTTCATCCTGTGAGACAACAGTGAATAACAGTTCCCTTCCTGGTCTTGTTACAACATATGTGGTTACCTGCAGGGCATCAAAAATCATATAAGCAAATAATCTCATTTAGGTCACTTATCAAATCGTCAAACTTATATATCAATTTTCATGGAAAAAGTTGTTAATTATTGGAAAGTAATACATATGAAACTTAAACTGCAATCTACATTAAACATCTTTTCGCTTAAATAATGAACTCAACATGATAATATGGGAAAACAACTGGATAGAATTTTGATACATCTCGCTAATTTGGCTCAGCATTGTATATATGTACAAAGGTGCTAAACTGCATTTTAAAGCAATTCATGGTATGGACAGTACAAACACTTGATACGGACCAGTACAATCTGGTACGTATAACCTTGATTGAAGTAGTGGTTGCTTTTTGAAGAAGGTAATTCCAAGTGTGATGATTTAACCTATTCTGGTTCAGCATCCATACAAAGTTCTCACACAGATGGGACTTGGCCTTTTGGTCATGGTTAACACCATGAAGTTCTCTCTGAAATTAGTAACTACAACTGTCAACAAAATCTGTGGTATATCTGTAAATCCTTGCAAGTAGAAAGTATTGCTGGCTGATTGATCAGATTATTCATTTATTAACTACCGAGGTAATCAAGAGCAGCATCAACTTGGCAGATTTGGGAGCAAAATAAAACTTGCCATGAGGAATGTGAATTTATAAATGAAACACATATTTTACTCGTCAAGATCAAACAGAGTAATGCTATGGGAAGTAGGTAGTTGAAATGGTCTATTGGCATACAGAATCACATTTTGTCTCGATATAGGACCTTGTCCCCATAGCTTCCCGGTATGGGTCACTACACCCTTCAACCGACACATGGTATGCTGTTGAAGTCGCTGTGCACCTGTACCATGTGTTGCCACAGGGGTGTAATGGGACATGATATTATAATGGGTCGGCACACTATGCATCATGCACCGATGGGTACAGGTCCATACTTGAAACCTTGAAGCAAAGCCTCTTATAGTAAAGGTGACTGGTCTGATGAAACGACAATTTTGTTTAATATGTCAACAAACAATTGCTAGGAAGATTTTTAGATGGCAAAGGATTGTCAATTTGTGCAGGTCCAACCATATTTACAATCCATACCTTTCTAATAGTCTCAGAGACAGTGACTGCAATCCATGTTGGCCATACAGCCAGAGCAACCATATTTGAAATTGCGACGAATGGTGCTGAGCAAATAGCAACAGTAACACCAGCAACAGTAAGAATGCGACCCTGTTTGTAAGAAAATATTTCAGAAGATGTCAAGAAATAAAACATCACTCCCCTGTCACTAAGTAGTGACTGTAATAGGCTAACTTATCCAAGTTCATCAAGATTCTGCACTGCAAACCATGCAAACCTGGAGTTTCCATAAGCTGTTCAATTAACGTGCATTTTTAAAGTGCTTAATAGACAAAAACATTAAATAATTTTTATACAGTACTGCAAACAGTTCAATCAGAAAATGAGAAAGAGCAAGCCTTTATCTTCCATTAGTTCAAGGGGTACACTAGGAAAGAATGTCAGGTTATCTTTGGATCTTATCATGGTCTACACACATGGGCCCGTTTGGATGCATGTTTCCAGTACCCATCAGATACCTCTCGAGGATTGGAGTACATGGGATTAGGAGAAGCCGGCCATCCCAAAACCCAGAATTTTTAGGAAATAAATTCATACCAAAAAAAGGTGAGTTATGGTATCTCTAAAATTCAGGGATGTCAAATTTTATAGTTCTCTTAGATCAGGCAATTTTTTCCCTCTGGACTGCTGACTTTGCTTCTGATTATGAGACATCCGCGGTATCATCTGGACCACCAGAATCAAAACAGGGTCATAGTGTGTGTTATCTAGTGTAAGTACCAGCTCTCACTAATCAATAAGTTGCATTTTTTTGAACATAGACCATGAATACATAATTCTTCATTTTGGGGATTAACTTTCTGTGAGGCTGATAAATAACTACCTTAGTTTATTAAAAAATAAAATAAAAATCCTACAGACAGATTTCATTTTGTAACCATGACACGTGAATCTTCATCAGGAACTCACAAATTCGGATCATTGATGCAATCCTCGTCCAACCAATTCATTCCTCTCTTTTGAGCAGAAAACAAGATCCACCATGTTTGCATTTACTGATCCAAGTCCTCATCCAATGAATTAATTCCTTCAAAACTCATTCTTTTGAGCATAAGACAAAATCCTCCAACTTCATGTCACATGCTTTCTCAAAACCAACAGTATCCACACAATTCAGCCCTATGTTGAGCACTCATACAATCATAACCAGTGAAGAAGTTGCAAATCATGCAACTTGGTTTATTGATTGACTCAAATAAGTGACCTAGCTTTCTTTTCCACCCACCAAGATGACATAGATCAAAATTTTGTAAATTTAATTTGACAAGCTGTTTGATCCAAATTTCTAAAGTGCCACTTCATCTACTACTTCTGTTATAGCATTATGGATGAAAAAAATGGCAGTAAAGCTTTTCTGTTAATATAGCTATTTTGTTAAGCCATTACCAGTTATGGTCCCAGCAATCTGGGGTCCTGGGAGGGTGGACTAGGAACAGACCTAACCTTTGGCCTTTATACTAATAGAACTAGTATCAGAGGAAAAAGGTAACATTAAATATATCCAAAAATATGCCAGAACATTCACCAAAACAATAAAGGAGAGCCAAGTTTTTACAACTTAAAACACCTGAAAAAGCTAAATATATAGATTTGTGAATTCTCAATTCCTAAGAACGCAAAGAACCTATCATTGCTCTAGTGCCATTTTTCCTGACATTCTGTTACAGTGTCAACCAAAATGAAACAGGATGATTCTAATGGTTTTGGTCCATTTTAGTATGCTAAAGGCTTGAAATGGAGCAGTGACATGCTGTGATGCTTCAGTAGCTCTATAAAGTCGACACTATATGGTACCAATTTTCCATAAATAGATATCAGATACACAAGGAATACTTTATAATATATATGGTTTTGTCAGATCCAGCTAGAGTAGTTTCACATCTTCTAGTGAAACCACCACTAGTAGTCAGCAAAAACACAAGGTTTACATATGGTGCCACTTCTACCTTGGTTGCTATTGAAAAGCATATATATGTAGCTTTAGCAAAATCTTCATTTTAAAAGATTTGTATGTTATTTTGCATCATACAATGCAAAGTAAGCAATATGAAAACTCATTTCAATATCCTAATTTTATAAAGCAAACAGCATTCCTTGCATGTCTATCAATATCTGGGCATTGTGGTGCGAATATATACTATTTGCCATTGACTCCCTTCTCTTAAGTTTCCACATGTACCAACCGGTATGCCCAAATTCTTACCAACATAGGGATATCAAAAGTGAAGAAGGTGCTTGAAATGGAGAGCTGACAACAAAGAGATGGTAACTTGCTTATATGGTTGGTCGCCGAAGAGAAAGGGAACATCAAAGATTTCCCTAATAGGTTAGTTTTGATATCTATAATATGCTCTGCAAGGCAAAAAAGATCAATCAGAGTATCCTCGCATGCTTAACCACTCCATCTTAGGAATACCATAAGGGTCAACAGAAAGGAGACGACAAGGTCAATATAGCTGCTTTCGCTTCATCCATTTAAAAGGAGACTCAATGCTAATTCTTGCCCATAAAGACAATCTTACAATAGGTTAATAAAATATTACTCTGGCCCAGACCCAACCTTAATCACTCATTTTGTATATGCAAATGAAACTAAGAATGAACTCTAGAAAAATACTGGCACACAATTTTTAAAATTCACAACATTAAATTAATACTATTAAATTCAAATGTACAAGCAGGCTCATCATTCTGTACTAAGCCAGTTCCAAAAGCTAGATAATATTTAGTTTAAACACATCCAACAAGAAAAAGAACTGAATCTTGGAAATGCCCCAGGCATAAATAGCATACCGTTAAAGTAAGTTGTCCAGCAAGAATAAAAACAGCAATGAAGCTGTTTATAAGTGCAAAAGATCTTCTTCTAGCAAGAGGGCTTGTGACAGTCGTGGCAATTATTGTTACCTTCTGCCATTGCCAACAAGACAAAAGAATTAGATAACTTATGACCAAATCTTTTAGTATAAAGTAACCAAATACATAACAATATAGGGAATACTATCAATAATTCTTAATGTTTCCAAATGACTTTAGGGTTAAGCAATTCTTTGGCTATTTAAAAAGAGATTGAGAAAGAAGCAGTACTCAAACTGTTAATAACATGAAGACAGGAAGCCCCAAATTCAGTATTATGCCACAAGACATCACATTCAAGCAATCCAATTTTCACTGGTGTTCATAATTTCCTGTATAACATGATTGCAGAAACATTTCACACATAGGTGGTTATATTGGTCCACATGTTCACGATATCTACTTCAAATTATTGCTTCCATCCACCCATTCACATATACTTACAAAGACTTTTTCTACCATTTTTTATGATTAACAGGTGTCCAGGGACTAGGAGTTTGATACAACTAATTACTGCAGAATGGTTTTCCATGATCTATGGTGGAGAAGGAAAAGGTAGTTTGAGCTGTTCATGAAAGCTTGAGATCGGCTTTGGTAGAAGCTTGTTTAGGTTCTATTCAGCTAGGAACTAGCCCAGCTCAAACTCATAAATGAGATGAGCATGAATGTTAAAGGTTTGCAAAAATATATAGGAGCTTGGCCTGGCTTGTAAGAAGCTCATTCGAGCTTGGCTGAGGCCTCATAAAAGCCAACCTTGAACTTCTGTTACGCTTGGCTCAAGCTTGATCTGAGCTAGATTAACCCTTTCATATAGCCAGCTGAGCCTGAGAAGACTACCACTTGGCTCAGCTTGGCTCGTTTGCAGCCATTAAAAAAAAAAAAGCAAATAGATGAATGTGATGATATATCATGTACGTTAGTTGTGATGTTAATCATAGGTGAATAATTTGTTGATACAGTAAAGCAAGAAATAAATAACTCGTTCAACAAAAGTGGAGAAAAGGACATTAAGGACTCACTCAAGTGCCTCCATGTTTTTGATATTTCAATATCATCAATGACCAAGAAACAGAATATGAGTTCTTGGCTAGTATGAGAGGAAAAAGACATTAATAGAAGGTTCTCTTCTACAGGAAGATAGAAGATGGAGAACAAATGAGAAAAAAATATCAGAAAGCAAGACAGGTTATGAAAGAAGAAAGGGGTGAATGAGAATAAAACAAGAAAGAAGAGGAAAGTATAAACATAAGGAAGAAGAAAGGATAATATAATACATATAGATTGTGCATCTGTGTCACACACACACACACACACACACAGAGAGAGAGAGAGAGAGAGAGAGAGAGAGAGAGAGAGAGAGAGAG
>KE504676.1:161091-181446 GCA_000441515.1 Elaeis oleifera | reverse complement strand
TTTTTCTAACAACCTCCAACTAACATCTACTGATGTTCAATTTATTCAGATACCCAAACTCATGCATTTTTTCTGATTTCTTTTTTTTTATAAGAAAATAAGTTATCAAGTATCAAATAGAAGCTGAAGCTAACCTTCTGAGCATAATTGTCCATCTTCTTGCATTCCTTCATAAGCGTTTCAATTATCTCAAACTGTCAGTTTGCACAAAGAAATGATCAGAATTACACATATTATAAAACACTAGATATCTTACAGAGAGTAAAAATTCAAGACTAAGTTTCCAAATTATCTTGTATAACAGGAAAAATGGTAGACACCAAGCAAACACATACTACTGCCAAAGCTTCGTAAAGTAAACCAAATAATTTGCATAACAAACAACAAAATCTTCAATTTGAAATATAGGTAGGATGAGAAACAAAGAAGGTGAATTAGGAGAATTTAGAAGAAGACAAAAGAACTGTTGAACAGCCTAAAGAAAAATGACAAAAATTAGAAGCTCTACTTAAGATAATGCCAGCCATCTGCCAATTAAAAAAATAAAAAAGGAATATGCACCATATTATGAGATGAAAGAGCTGGACAATATCTCAGAATATTGTTCAACCAGCAGAAGAAGAGGATGAGATTTTGCGTTTGATATGCCTACCACCATTCTTGACATTTTCTAATTCTAAATATTAAGAGCAGCCGCACAATAAAATTTCTAATGTGTTTCCCACCTTTCTTTTTTTGATAAAGATTTCCCATCTTTCTTTTAAGAAAAAGGAAGAGAGCAACTACTCAATAGGCTGGTTTTGAAAGGCTAGTGAGAAATTGATTATGGAGCTACAAAGTTAGCAACACAAGGAGGTTATTACCTGTGCATCAGGATCTTTCAACTTGGTGATTATCTCATCAACAACACGATGGCAGAGTGTGCATGTCTCCTCACTCTTTTGCAGATTGACAGAAACCATTTTCCCACAGAGATTCACCTTTCTGCAGAACTCCTCTGGATGTATTTTATCAATTTCGACGAAGAAAAGAGATGCATAATAGTCCACCAGCAAAATACACTGCCAGAAAAATACATAAAGCACAAAGGATTTACTCATAATGGTCACGCATTGAATGACTTTTACATGGACTAGGATCCTTATCAAGCATCAATCAGCTAATTGTCAAATATATAAGGTAAGATTGCCTGCTGTTCAAAAGGCTGCAGCTGGGAACATGCTTGGTGAAGGGTCTTGATTATCGTAGTTTGAGTCTTGTTTTCACCAAGAAAATTGGCAGCCTGTGCAGTAAAATTTCACAAAGTGTGCACAGTTGGTCATCCCTTAGGACTGCTTCAGAAATTTTATTCTCCTGTCTTGGTGTCTCAAAGACTATTGGGGAAACTACAAACAATGGAAAATAATCATCAGCTCTACGACTTTTACCAGCTTAACATAATTTAATTTCTGCAATAAGTTAACAAGTGCAGAATAATGGGGAAACATTAATTAAGCAGAAATAAGGTTGCAAGGCCAACCAAGCTGAGCTCTGACCCTTGCATGATTAAAAAAAGGATTTTGATGGGTGAAGTACCAGAAATAAATCAAAAATTTTACCAATAACAAGAATAAGCTGTTCTTGTGCATATACTGGTTAATTTCATCAATTTCATTTGCACCTAAAAAATTGTACACATACAATCTCCTTTGCCTGAAACACAGTAACCAGTTTACTACCAAGCTAGTAATATTTAGTCTCATTAATATTTTGCAATCACCAAATAATTCCATGGAAAGATCTCTACATATTTTCACATACTCTAATAACACAAAGATGTGCTAGGAATAGAAACTAGTATAATTTTATCAACATAAATATTTGTGCGACTATTGCATTTATTATACCTTGGTTTGGTTGAATAGGTTCCAAAATTTGGGAAGGCTGAATGGTTATGGTCATCATTATGGTTCAATATGTTCTGAAGTTCTATATAAGCCTCCTTGCCACAACCTTCATATTAGTTGCAAACAATTTTATCCAAATACAGCAATCTAATTTAACAATTGCTGTCTCACAAAGGTTATCACCAACATTCAAATTAACGATGACATATACACCTTTTATGATTCCCTTGATCAGATTGTATGATACTCAATACAGCAGAAAGTCCTAATATTTTAAAAAAAGGAAAAAATGATACAAGAAAAATCTTTTGTAGGACTACCCATAGTAGTAAATAAAAGGGAAAGTACAGCGACACCCCTTGAACTTTGACCCATTTACACTTGGATCCCAAAAAAAAAAGTTTCAAACGGACCCCAATACTTTAAAAAGTTTCAAAGAGGCCCAGCCGTCTGTCTCCGGCCTACAGCATTAATAGGAAAGATGAAATGACTAAAATATCCTGAGTGCACATGTATCAACTAATTTTCAAAGAGTTGATAAAAATAAGAAGCTTGACCAATTAGTTAAAAGGTCACCATATACACGCCACAATCTTGCATTGTGCTCGGTATTCCATGTCCCACACCCCATCCAGGTTTAACTAAAGATAATTAACAAGATAGAAGTGGGATGACTTACATGGAAGAAGTGGAGTGCGAGGAGGATTTCGACAACTTGCCTTGCTCAACTTGAAGCTATGACTAGGGATTGATGGCATGGAGCTGTCTCTTCTTTTTCTTTTCCTTCAAATATCAAAGACTTACATAAAACATGTCCAAATCGCTTAGTGAAATTCATTCACATCCACCTTCGGATCCTTGGTGAATTGCAAGAATCAGCAAGGAAGAGGTTCATCATGATACATACAACATGACTGCTCTTGAAGAACCCAATAAACAAGTCAAAATGGGCTAGGGTATTATTTTGTAAGCCAGGTGAGCAGGAAGTCATAAACATTAAATTGTCAAATGAAAGAATTGTACAGGAGCTTAATTCAATGGACCCCTTCCTAATTTCCCTCGAAGTCATTGAATGAGAAAGCAATTCAAGAAAAAAAAACTCCAGAACATCTTTTAAAAAAAGGAAAGTTGAAGATGGATGGAAAACAGGGGTAGTGAGATTCTAAAGGAAGAGGAAAGGAATGGATGGGATACCATAAAGCCAAAGTTGAAGTTAACGATGGTGTTGGCAATGGACATGACAGCTAGCTCAAGGCCGCTGAGGTGGCTGGCAAAGGCTTGGGTGATGACGTTCATGCTAAAAATGGCCAATACAACAATCCTCCACAGATTCTTCGACTCCTCCCATGTCGTCCTCGCCAACCCCACCCCTATCCAACTCATCTCCTTAGAGAGCACCCCTCAGCCCTCCTTTCCCCATGTCTTCACTTCTCTATTTCTCCTTGATCTCTTCTTCTTCCTTCTCCTATTGTTGCTATATTTGATAGCACACAAAAACAGAGACACAAATAGAGAGAGAATGAGAGATAGGAAGCAAACATAGAGGAGAGCCCCACCAAGCTTATTGATTTTTGTGGCATTCGAGGACACACCCACTAACTCCTAGAGCCCACACTTGAGATCAAGGATTGCAGAGCATGCGAGAAATGGATCAAGGATGAAATCCGAAGCCGTAAAAATCCGTTGGTTCCAGATTCCTCTCTCTCCCTTCAGTTTATCTTTCTTTCTATCCTCCACCCTATCTTCTTTTTCTTCCTCCGCTTTATTATTCTTCCTCCCTCTTCTTTACTCCGTCGTCTCCTTCACTGTGCCTGATGGGGCATAGAATACAAAGCACATACTGAAAGAAAGCAAGATGGAAGAAGATAGTCACTTAAGCCACGTGACTCTTCTTTCTCTCTACTCCACTTCGCGCCAAACCAAAAAACTTTTGGGAAGAGCACTTATGGTATTTCATAAACTTTAACCTCTCAGATCACCCTCACATCATAACGTTGTCTAACAGAGACAGACAACTGGACCTCTTTGCAAATTTTTTAAAGTTTTAGGATCCATTTGAAATTTTTTCTTTTGAGATCCAAATATAAATGATCAAAGTTCAAGAGGTGTCACTGTAATTTTTCCTAAATAAAATTACAACATCAATTAACTAGTTATGGATGAACTCTGCAAGTATTTCCATAAAAGTTGATCTCATCTATTTACGATATTCTAGATTGGGAAGGCTGCACATAATAGTGAACAATTTCTAATTACTAAGAGTCATACGTATAATTACAAAATAGAAATTCAACAACAAACTTAAAAACTTGATTCATATACAGATGGTAAGCTGGTCAACACTAAAATATGATACAGTTGCCCGGTTTTAATGAAGCAACTAGCACGATCATTACCCTCAATTCCACCTAGCAAACATCTATGGAGTCCAGGCAGCACATTTATTCTGAACTGGAAAGCAAAATCCTCCACTATCAATTGGAATTACATGATTGAAATCCCAGACAAACATTAACTTTTGGGCTGAGCTACCATATACATGTGCCAGAATTCACAAGAACGAATTATCAATTCTGAAATGAAGTGAACAGTTAACCTTTCACTTCAAGCAACTCTTTTGGTGTCTATTTACTTTTACCATAAATGCAGGTTTCATTTGAAAATGAGGATTACAAGCTATTCAACATATTGGTACATATAATAACACAATCACTTGTTAAAGTTAGAAACAAGGATTATCATAAGACCAATATTGTTATATAGACCAGAACATCATACATATAGTAATTAGAAATAAAATCATGTCTCTGTTCCCTGAAGACTAGCATAAATCTATATATCTAATTTCTGATTCCTCCCTCTTGTTTAGACTGAAGGTCCATTGAACCGTGCCGAACCAGCTGGTTACCGGCTCAACTCATTCCATCCATTTGAAACATAAGCCAATTTTTTTCTTCCAATTTCAAATTGAAATCAGCAAAACAATTAGGGATCCCTTGTTTCGAAATGAAACAAGGGATCCCTGTTTTGTATGAGCTTTCGAATCCTCTCTCTCTCCCCTCCCCGCCCTCTCCCTTCCTCCCCTTCGACTCTCCCTATATTGGTATGCCCCAAACAGCACGATATAGATCCATGCCGTACCAAATCGGTCACCAGACGGTACCCTCTCTGATACTGGTTCAAAGAACGTTGCTTAGACTCCTTTCAAGTCCTAGGGGAACCATGGGGGATGCAACCCTATAGCTTACATAGGTATAAATGAGGGAATCTATATAAAATTTACAGGCCCATTTTTTGGTAGATAAATATCATGAGAAAGTTAATCAACATTTTTACTGACCAACTTACCCATGTCTCATGTTTCTATAGTGGATGAGTTATTTTCCCATGCGGGAAGTCTTATCCATGTAAGCGATGGATGTCATTTTCCCATTTGTTAGTAAATAACCTTCTTATTTTATTCTTAAAATACCCTGAGCCCTAAAATATTATTATTAGATAATACATTATATATTATAATATTATATATTATATAACATATATAAAATAATATAATATATAATAAAATTTATATAACAATAAATATTTTAATATATATTTTAATTATTTATATATTATAAATAACATTATATATTATATAACATATATAATATAATATATAATAAAATTTATATAACAATAAGTACTATAATATATATTTTATTATTTATATATTATTATAAATATTATATACATATAGACAAAGAAAATTATAGGAAATATAGATAGATCTTAGCAACATAACCAAGAAAGCAGTAATGCAACAGAACATAAGTAGCAGATTTCAAAGCTACTTCCCAATGCATAAAAGGGTATGGATAAATTATTTCCTATCTAAATATTGCATGGGAAACGCTATCCAAGAAATACAGGTTTTCAGGTAAACTTTTTACCCCCCAAAGAGTAGGCCCTAAATTTGCAATTTACATATACTAATTTATTGCATAAAAATGGTGCTATATTGAAAAGTATACGAATGACAATAGAAAAGATCTACAGTTTGGGAAAAAAATATTTGTCGTAACCATGACTCAACCACTATTCGCTTCAAGCTACACTTAATGCAAAAACATTAAATTACAAGTAAACTTTAAATAAAGGTTAAAAAGGGAGACAAAAAGCAACTCATGGCTCACCTATGATAAAATCTCAAATAATTATAGAAAACTAGATGTCAGTATGGCTTCCAAATTAAAAGGCATTGGATCATGTTATCATACCCGGAAATCATTTATCTGGTAAAATGATTGCAGGAAAAAACAAACTGAAAAATAAATTTTACCGCATTTGGTTGCAGAGAAATTACTCCAGAAAATGGCACTAAAAAAAGATTACCATATTGGTTGGAGGTAATCTTATATGAAAATACTGCCAAATTTCCAACAATGTCCTCAATAAACAATTCAAGTAATGATATTTTTTTGTTCAGTCCATTTGTTGGCTATTTATAGCCTACTTACATGAAGGTTGTCAACATGGACCATTTCAAATATTGAAATATATTTGCATGAGTTAATAAATATTTTAAATTTATTATACATATAGTAGAAAATGTATTTCTTGTTATAAATAAATTTTAGTATTTTCAATTTCTTATTAAGTAAATGGTCAGCTGGATGTTATGTTCTGAATAGGGACTGTTAGGATTGACAATATTAACAAAAAGATATTTGTGGGTTTCAATGAAAAGGTGGGGGAACTTCCATCAAGGAATAGCAATTTTAAATTACCACCACTTGGTAATCTGGCAAGAAAAAATACCACCCTCCTGGTGGTATTTATTTTACCTTCTCTCTCAATAAAATAGGCATGGGACCCACCATTTACTTTACCACCTCTCTCAACCTCTTTTCATACCAAACAGGATAATCCAATATGGACTTTATTTTCCCATGCCAAAGGACCCCTAACCAAATGAACCTTAATAGCAAAGGACAAGGCGACAAGCTATATCCCACAAGTTATCAAAAGTTGATGCAAAAAGGATTGAACATTGTTGATGAGCTGAATAGCATAAATGCAACAATAGATAGATACATTAGACTATGTTTACGTCCATACCACAAGTTTAGAACAGCCTGTGAAACAAAATAATAACTCTTCATGGCTATGCAGAATATTTTGACCATCAAAATTAAATAAAGATAAAGGCAGCGAAAGAATATAAAAAGGAAATAAAAAAGAAAATGCATCATGCAATACCTGCAACATCAAAGGTCACCAAACTCCTGGCATCTGCATTTGACCAGCTAACAACCAGTATGAGAAGAAACAAAAACCCTTTTCTCAAGCCCATGGCACCTGTTACACAACTTTACCATAACCTTAGTAACAGCTATCATGTGGTCCTCCAGCTACTGGAATTGATCAAACTTATCATAACTCTATAAACATTACTACTGCTACCACAAAGAACAATTACGAACCCTAAACCCAAACCTATGGCATGTGTTCATTAAATTTTTTACAATTCAGTTAAACCACTATGGCTCCTTAAAACATTTTAGATTTAATTTGTTGTATAAGAAACCTTAAGTGACATAATAAGGCAATACATCCTGTTAAGTGAACATGAGAAAGAAACAACACCATATCTGAGATGATAGTATCTGTCATACTACATGAATACGTTTAGAACGGCCTTGGAATGACACAAGCAAAAGCTTTTCTGACAAGAAGCTCCAATAGTACAATTTCTGAGAGAATGTACAATGCAGACAGTTGGTTCATACTTTTTTTAAAAAATAATTTTAACAAAGCCATGGGATGAGTGCATCTACCAATTGTATAGCAAAGAGGTCAGTCTCATAAAGAAACTTTGACAAATTCCTCCTGCATACAAAATGCAGGACTATGAACAATGCTTGAACACAACTTATAGTGCACATGTTGGCATAATGTTTAAGCTGCTGCTAATTAAAGTTCATCACTATTTGCGACCATTCACTATAGAAACCTTTTTCTTGAGAACTATCTTCACAAAGACTGATCAGGGAAGAAAGAAAAGATACATTTAAGTGCTTCTCACACCCATAAAAGAAAAATGCAGAAGAATGATGTGCCATACAATGGACAATAAATTATTAGAAGCCTAATTATGATGCATCTCTCTTTGAAACTGACTGATGATATTAATAAGGACCGGTATTCCACCAATTATAACCTCATGCAGTGGGTGTTGAACGTTTATGTGAGCATGTGCTTCTAGATATTAGCTGGAAGTGGGGTAGAATAGTCATATCCGGCACCTGAAATATCCCACTTCTCTTCTTTATTCAGATACAGCATTTAACTAGTACTAATATATTGTTTCCTGAATCTACACATATTAATCCTGGGTTTCCTTTCTCTTCACCGCCATGGTTATAACACCATTATGTCCCCCAGTCTCAGTTCTCAATTCCTTGAGGTTGTATAGGGTTATACTCCATACGATGCCATCCTGAGATAATAGAAGAGCATCCATCCAAGCCCGTGTCTGCATAACGGACAATAAATCCAACCCAGGGTGCACACTGAGCTTACTAATAAAAGGACACACTTTTCTAATTTGAATGAGCCTATAAACCATCTGATGTGCAACTAAAATTAACATCCCTCCTCTTTCATGTCGCTAAAAAAAGCGCAACTTGATTAACTTGTTGCACATAAATCAAGATTCGATCTTGACTCTTATAACAAATTTATGACACCAAATCACAACAAACCTACACATACTAATATCAAAAACTGGGATCCCAAGGGCTACCCTTAAGTAATACATGTCCAAGATAGCATCAAGAAACAAGAAGTTTCTAAACCCGCATCATGAAACAGAAGTAATAGACCAAATTTCCATTAGAAGAAGCAATCAGGACAAAGTTAGCAGTCCACGAATTATCAACCACAAAAGTCAATTAAATCCACACATGATGACAAATATAAACCCTAATTCCCAAACCCTAATGCGCTCCTCCACGGGTGTCTGACCGAGATCCACAAGACGAAATAAATCAAGAAATACCAAATGAACGCATCCGATTCCACAAGGTGGAACAAACAAATTAAGAAAAGAGACCCAAATTTCGGATCACCGGAAAACGATTTAAGGAAAGGAAGAGCAGAAGAAATACCTGAGAAAAGAGGAATAAAGGTGAGAAGAGAAGCGGATGTTTGGAGATGGGGGATGGGAGGTTGGGAGGGGGGGGTTATATCAACATCGCCTTTCCTGTACGGTCTTTCAGTGTCGCTAAAATTTGGCATTTTGCGAGGAGAGAGGAGAGAGACGATGGAGACATGGGCCGGGCTGGGTGCCTGGGTCAATAATTGTGGGCCACTAAATAAACGAAACGAACAAGGTTATCATTCGTTTCTACATAAAGGATCTTCGTCCTTTGTTACTCTTGATCACTTATTATATACTAACGAAGTTTTTTTTTAAAAAAATAATAAATAAAGAAAAAAAAAACAAGGTTATCATCCGTTGCTATATAAAGAATTCATCCGTTTCTAAGTAGAGAATCTTCGTCCGTTGTTATGCTCGGTCACTTATTGTATAATGCGAACAATATTTTTTTTTGAAAAAAAAATTAAAAAAAATTGTAGATCAAAAAAATAAAAATAAAATAAAAAATCAGAGAGGAAAGAAAATTGGAAAAAAATTTGAAAATTAAAAAATAAAGATAAAAAATACAGAAAGAAAAATTTGAAAATTAAAGCGTCGACAGCAGGGTTCGAACCTGCGCGGGCGTAGCCCAACAGATTTCAAGTCTGTCTCCTTAACCACTCGGACATATCGACGCGAACTGCTATTTTGGAAAATATCCAACTTTATCTTGTAAATACTCCGAGCATGCCTTATCACCAATCTGAATTTTGCTTTTCCTTCTAATTTACCCTTTCATTTACGCCCAAGGACAATTAAATACCATATTTAACTTCAAAATGGGAATGCTTGGCACAACTGCAGATGGATCCAAGTCTACCCCCAAAATTTGACTTTGGAATGAGTGAGAAAAAGAAAGATATTCAACATTCTAAGATCCATAGACTATACAGTTAATATGTTTTTATTCCAACACTATGATTTTGCCTTTCATTAACCGAAGAAAGATGAAATTTTAAACCAAGATATTTCTAAAAGATTTGCAAAATAGTTATATTTGCAATTAAAAAAATTTCAATTTTCTATATTAAGGATGGCAAATTACTCTATCATATTGCATATTTGACCCAATCCAATCCTATAGTGTCAGGTTTTATCTTTTAGTAATGGATTCAAAAAAGATGCAGGTAATAACAGACTCAATCCTGAACTTTATTTATATATATAGAACTTCTCATAAATCTCTTTCCCATTGTTTATCCTATTCGTCCCATTCATGGAAAAAATTGAACATGCGAAAGATCACATGTCATCATACTTATTTATCTATTATTTTAAATGGATTGCTTTTCTTAATTTACGTAACATTTGACTTCTTGCGGACAATATTTTTATTTATTATATCTATAGTATTGTCAATAATTTAATTTAATATTTTAATTTTTTAATTTTTTAATATTATATGAAATACTTAAATTTATTTTAATATTTTTATTTATTTAATTTATATAAAAAATAATTTTTATAATTTATACATCTCATCCATCATCTAAGTCTATCTTTCTTGTCCTGCTCCAAGACGAGCACAACACTTGTTGCCGTCTCAACGGATAAACGCGCATAGACCCTCCTCATTTAAGCGCCTCAGTTTCCGGCAAACAAACTTATACGCGATCCTGGCTGGGGACTCCCGACACCTGAAGTAGGTGGGCGCTTTAAATGTCATTTTCCTCGTCATGAAATTAAGGTGTCCATTTTAAACCCCAACCAAAAAATAAAAAGAAAGTTGTCTATCTTTCAAACTGTCTACTTCCTAAATAGTCTACCAATCTCACAGAGAAGAAGCAGAAAATATAAGAAACGCAAAACAGAACCCTTGGAACACTATTATATGTTCAGAACAAATTTTGCAGGATGAAAAAACGCTCTTATCCACCATTAAACCAAGAATATTACGTAACTTGCCAGGCCCTATATCAATATTTTATAGATGATCCTCAAAAATTTCAACTTCTATGAGTACTACCAAAATATTCTCTAAGATCAACTCCATTCAACTAGTGTTATCATGCAATTTCACTAGTTTATTCTGAAAGCATTTGCAGTAGTATTAACTGTTCATGAAAGTAGCCGCCTCTAACTAAAAGAAGACCATCATTTTGTTCCAAGTCGTATGAGCAAGAAACTGGTTTTGCTTTTCACAGCCCAAGTACCAACTTCTACATATATATATATATAATCTGAGCATGAGATTTACACAGAAGTTCAGACCTACAAGCACTGAAGCTAAGTTGCAACCTACAGAGAACAAAAGCAATAAGATTAAATTGTTGGTCTCAGAAATAGTTGTTCTGAAAAAGCTGATGCCACAAATAGCTACTTGTGCTCGACATTATAGCTTAGTTGAGGATTCCAAGCCTGCTTCTTCTTTTTATTTTTATTTTTTTTCACCAAGAGAAGTGAGAAACCAGCAAAACCAAACTTGCTCCCCTTTGTAGAGAAATTTTTGCAAGCGATACCATCATCTATCCTTGGAGAAGATAAAAAATCATGTTTTTTGCTTAGAATTTGACCCAGAGAAACCTTAGTCTTTCCTTTGATTTTCTCAGCCACATGCATTTCAAAATCTTCAGGGCCCATCAGCTTCCTGCTCAGTATTTGGCCGATAGACAATGTCGGCCCTAGCACGCTTCTTGACCCACCAGTAACCAAACTCAAGCCATTCACATCAAGCAACTGCGAGCCTCTTCTATAGGGAGTCGAAGAGTAGTTCTTGAATTTTGTAGAGTTAATCACAGAGCGTCTCTTTTGACCATGTTCAGACCTCCATCTCCGAAAAACTTCTTCAACAGCAAGCTTCTCTCTGTTTGCAGCCTCTTCCCTCCTTAGGGCGTCTTCTAGTGCCTTCCTACTGGTTTCAACATCTGCTAAAGCTTCATCCACCTTTTCTAGTAGTTCCAATTTAGACTGCTTTGCTCCTTCTACCTCAAGCATAGCAGCTTCAATTTTCATTCTCGAATTTTGATCAGCCTCTTTAGCCTTGCGAATTAGCATAGCATATTCCTCAACTAGAACTGTGACTTCAGAAGAATTACGAAGAAGCACAGCTGAATGCTTACTGTCTGTCAAGGTTTTGACTTCCTTAAGGATAACAGCTTCCGCTGATTTGGCTGCCTCTTCCATCTTCCTGGCTACAAGACCCTGACCTCGGCAGTCTTTATTCTTGACTTTGTTTGTTCGATTTCAGCAGTCAATCCTGAAATTTCAGATTTGGCAGCTTCTGTCATCCTTTTAAACTTCTCCTTCTCAGAACTAAGTTCTTTGATCCGACTCAATGTGTCTGAAGGTTTTTCACAATGTTTATTCTTTGCATCTTTAAATAATTGCAGTGCCTTCACTGTCTTATTTAGATCTTCTTCTAGGCATGAGACCTTATCGGTATTTGAATTCAATCTTTCACGGGTTTTCTCAAGCAAATGTTTCTCCTCCTTTATTTCCCTCTTTAGCTTTTCGATGGAAGATCGTGTTCCAGCAAAACCGCTAGTAGTCCTGTTCAGATTGAACTTTGCCTGCTTCAATTTCATTAAAATTAATCCTGGAGATTGCTTTGTACCTATATTTTGACCTACCGAATCTACAAGGTTCTCAGAATATATGGGCCATTTTCTTCGGTATCTTGAAGTGGATGTACCTTAATACTATCTGAATATTTGTCAGGAATTTTAGTGGCTTCCGAGGCTTCTTTTGTAATCTCAATTTTAAGCCATCCACAATCCTTTTCGTCATTTCAAGTTCTTTCAACACATTAAATGTTTCTCTTTCCTTCACAATAAGATCCATCTCTAACTTTACAGTCTGCTCCTCCACTTTCATAAGCTCAAGATCCTGACAACAATGAAGTCCAGAGAAGACATTTAGCTTAATATATCAAGAGAACCGATTTAAACACATACATGCACCAACAATATACGCAGGAAAATGTGTTTGTTGAAACCACAACCAAGATGTTGGAGCCACTATCAAAGCATCTATGCAGTCATTTGAACAAAGGAAGGAAGCATACAAGCCTTCAACTGGGGAAAAATATGCTCCTTAAAAGACAACAAAAAGGAAAAGGCACAAAATCAGCGTTGCTTCTGCAGAACATCAGAAATTGTAAAAACAAAATAATGAAAGAACTGCAACTGGCATAAACTTGTAGCTACAATGTATCTAATTAGAATACATATAAACTCATAAGGCAAATCAACTAATCATGCTAACGAAATCCTGCCATCACAAGTCATAGGTTGCATTTTTTTTGTTCCTTCTTTTCTTTTGGTTAGTTAAGAAGATACCTTCATGTTTGAAGCATTATAAGATAACTGAGTTAGGCAAACCTGAAAGACTACATGATGATAGCCAAGCAATTTCCGGGGACACAAAGACAACGAAATGAAAAGAAAATCTATATAACAGCATTTGGAAGGCTACAATTTATTATCTAAGACAGACAAAGGTTTCCAATATTTATGCCCCCTTGGTTAATTTCTAGTGGGCATATCTGAAACCGTACATGTTTTCACTTAAAACTGATGTATCATCTAACATAGCTCAAAGATTTATGGGTTACAGGGATCATGCTTGGCAGTTGTGGTTCCCACAAGATCTCTGAACCTTTCTCACGTCTTTTCACCTGAGAACATCTTGCATGACTAACGTTCTCTTTTTCCGAGTCAATGACCCATTTTGCTCCATAAGTTTCTTGAGCTATCAAACCTAGGTCTTGAGTCTTGACAATCACCATCTTTATCATTGTGCATTTTAACTTCACTTAGTAGTACTCGTTTTCATAATGCACCTAAATTTTCGTCACATTTCTTGCTTATGATTGCCCTTGCCTCGATGTGTTTCAACAGATTGCCCAAGTGCCAACTTTTAGCTGTACCCTCTACTAGATATCCACATTCTTAGCTTGAGTGACCACTTCCTGTTATTATCACCTTGCAGTGTCAGTTGCCCAAATTATAACCTTCTTAATAATCAATTTCTTGAGGCTTAAGTCATACCTTTTGTTTATCATGTCTACATCATGTGGTCAACTATGTATACCAACCTTTTGTTTATCATGCCTACAGCAAGTGGTCAGCTATGTATATCAACAAATTTCCTTCTTCTCTGCCTTGAGAAACCCCCAACTTAAAAATAAGAACATCATTCCTCCAACATAGCTCAGTTCAACATATTAAAACTATAGCCTTTTAAAGGCTTCAACTATCTATTCTTGCCATAATACTTTTTTGCACTCCTGCCATATATGGCATCTTTTCATTTGCTCATCTTCCATCAAGGTTGGGTATTTAAAGTGGTTCAATAATTCACACCATCAACTTAAATAATATTGTCATTCCGTATTTCAGCTGCCAAAATATCATGTCACTTGTTTTATTCATGGTCATTTACATACACTGGGAACTAAAATGCTTCTATGGAAATGGACAGATTTTGGTAATAATCTATTCGAAACTGACTCCATCTTCAAGTTTTAATCAAATCATGCTAAAATAACCTATTTGGTTCTCTTGGTAAAGTTTTGATTACCCCCTGGACAAATGGACAAGTTTCAGTAAAAGCAAAACACAATAATTAATAGCCTCATTTCATGTCCTGATTTTTATTTCCTTCACTTTTCCTTTTTTGTGCTGGCTTTCTTACTTTAAATCTGCATTCGTTTTGGAAAACAACAAATATATATATAATTATGGCCCAAATGGGACTTTGACACCGATACACGAACAACACAAGTTTGCAAGTTCCTTCTATCCTTTTGACCTAAAAAATCATATCAATGCCACTGGACAAGAGCTAATCAAGCATTAGCTGTTGCTTGGTCTATTGGCATCAAGAAAATGGATGTGCGGAATGCATGCAGAGTGTAGCATGATGTGGCAGGTTTTTCCCTCTATTTTGTTTTTTTTGTTTTGCTCAAAGTTGCTGAATTTCCATTATCTTGCCACCAATGATAAGTTTATAGAAATAAACAAATCAATAAATGTCTCCAACTTCAACATAACTACAAAATAAATCAAAAGCAATCCTAGTCAGTAGATGTTCAAACTTATACTTCAATTCAAAATATCAACTTGTCATAATTCATTCTACATGGCCCCATCTTCTGGTTCTACTGCCTTCATGAACTCTTTAAAGGTTGGTCTGCATCGCAATTCACAATACAAGTACTCCATGTCCCATCAAAATAAAATGTATCACTCTCTTTTTTTGCTAGAAAAATCTATCACTCTTTGATGCACCTTATCTTTCTACAAGACCAAAACCCAGCCATATGTTTCCAAAACAATAAATCTACATCATCATAGAAATCTGTAACACACCTCACTACGTTAATTTGAACAACAACGTAAAAGTCGATAACAAAAATACGAAGAACAGAAGGGAAAAAACATAAAAATCCAACGACAAATGAGAACAAGGTACAAAGGAATCCAAAAGCAGGGACACCTTAAGTTAATGTTTACCTCGGGAGGGAGGATGACCGGCCCGAGCTGTGGCTTCCACGGGGCTCTCCTCCCGAAGCGATCCACAGCCTCCCTCACCGAACCGAAGGGGTCGACGTGTCGACCTCCCATCTCCTCACCCCCGTCGCTTCCGTCGCCACCGCCGCTGCCGCCCCCGAGGAGGAGCAGTCAAGGGTTTCCGGTGGCGCCGCACTACTAACCACCTCCATTGGAGAAGAACCCGACGCTTCGTACGAGAATGCCTTCTCTTCCTTCTTCTACTTCTTCTTCTCTGTACTGCTCTTCTTCTTTTTACCGAGTGTAAGTAGAGATCGGAGTAGAAGTGGAAGAGTAGCAGAGCCGCAGACACCGGGAAGGGGAAGAGAGGAGCTTTTGTTGGAAGTGCCACTTTTATGCGCACGCGTCTTCATATTTCCTTTAAGTGCGGTACACGATCTATCCGTCCAAATAGGGCGTCAAGTCTGGCCGTCGCTGGCTTTGACCGGCTACGCTCTTAATCTGTGGTTACCGCATATGAATTTTTATGTGGATGTATAGAGTGTATTAGTAACATTGATGCGATGCCCGTGAACCTGCCTAAAGTTTGTCTCGCTTCGCAACTCACGAGCGAGGGAGTACCGTTTGGTTGTGTGATGAATTACCCAAAATACCCTCAATTGTAGCATAAATTATACATACGGTGATATGGCCCAGAGAAATTATTAGATGGACCAGGTCCGGGAACCGCTCCGATAGTCACTGCCATCTTCATCGTATTTAAACAATTCAAAATTAAAAAAAAATCATTCTATCATTCACCATACAAATTAAATAATTTAGGATCACAATAGAAGTGAGAATTCATTCTATAATTCACGGTGTATAAAGCCTAGATCAAAAGATAATTGAGATTTGGAGATATCTTTTTCTCAATGGTCTTGGAAAGGTCATCTTTCTGCAGTATTATTTATTTTTTTATAATTCTAACGCTATTAAGAATCTAGATTCTTCATTAACAAACCCACTTCTTGTATAAGTATCCGGAAAAAGATTTTAAGAGAAAGTCCTTTCATTAAAAAAATTCTCATATTTTTACTGATAAATTATCAGATTTGACGGGGGTAAAGTTGAGTAATAATCAGCAATAATGACATGCATGCAAATGCTTTGGCTTTCATTTTTTACATTATTATTCATGCATAGCATGGTACAACTTCTAACAGTAAAAATATGACAAAGCCATATCATGCCAGAATAATTAGTTAACTTTCAGGGTGGCAACATGGCATAGCGACCAAGGAGTCTTCAAAGTGCATTGATGGAAGGTTCCGTGCCTATTCCCATTACATGAGGGAATGGAAATCCCCAAGCCCTCAGGTTTAATCCGGACTTTTCTCTTAGATTAATTTTAAAATTAAATTTTCAAAATACCTTCTAAAAATATTCTTTATTTAATTGACTTTTTGATTCAAATTTCAATTCAAATTATGAACCAAACTCTTTTTTGAAGGAAATGGAGGCTGAAAGATCAACCCCGACTTTTATTTAGGTCTGAAAATGCCTACAAATCAAGGAAAAATAATCTATAGAGAAGCAAAATGGGAAGAAACAAAACGAACCAATACCAAATGAATGCTCCATAAAAGGTGAGAGATCAGTCAGTTTCCACCACAGCATGTCATGATCCTCCCTTCTCTTGCTACAAATATATTTTCAGCTACGATAAATCATCAAAATCTTGAACAAGATAGAATGAAATGAAGAAGATTTGCTCAAGAATATTCTCCTATTCCATTCTCTTCAGATTCCATCACAAATGGCAGCTAGGAGTTGAACACCACCTACTAACCAATTGCTTCTTGTTTTTGATCCTCTATTTTAACCAGAGATCTTGCAAGTTGGAAGATCATCCATTTAATTTAAGTAGGGATTTGATAGTGAATCAGATAATCTTTAGGAATAAGAACCTAATGAACAAATGATAGGAATTTTCAGAGTTACTACCACATGGAGAACACCTAACATTCCCTGCCAACCCTTCTTTGCAAGCACATCACTGATATGAAGCTTCATGTGCAGAGGCAACCATTAGAAAATGTGGACCTTCTCCAGAATCTCCAATATCCAAATAGCCTTTCGAAAGGGATAGCTTATTGTCTATGAAAAATAAAAAAGTTAACTAAAAGCCACCGTCGAGATTTAACTTCTATATTTGAGTGTCAAATAACTGGGAAGGTCTAACACTTGAAAAGATTTCATTCAACTCTCGAAGTTATATAATCTTATCTCTTGCCATAGGTCCTCTCATAACAATCCTCTAAGATAGAAATCTCCCTCCAAAATGAGCCAATGGCAGCATGCTGCTTAACTGCCTTGTCATACAAACCAGCAAGGAGTAAACGTAGAGGCAAAGAATCAATCTAAGAATTTTCTCAAAACTAATATTCCTCCCTTCCCAACTTGAAGGATAGACCATTCTAAAAGATAACACTTTGCTTGTAGATATCTCTCCAAATTGGAGACAATATGGATAGGGATATTTTTGATCTCATACCAAACTTGCTTCTTCTATAATAAGCTCCTTGAATTTGATGGTATACAAGTTATCAGAACTCTTAAGAAATTTCTATGCCTATTTGGCAAGAAAAGCAGAGTTTCTTTGTTCTAAGTTCTTCATATCCAAACCACCTTGTTCTTTAGATCTGTACATTGAATCGCAATTAACCAAGTAGTAGAATCTACTCATGGAGTATTTTACCTTTCCACAAAAAGGCTCTTTAAATATTCTCAATTTTGTTAATAATCTATTTTGGCAATTTGAAAACTGACATGTAATAAAAAGGCAAAGCAGACAACATTAAATTAACCAAATTTAATCTACCATCCTAGGAGGGTAATCTTTCTTTCCAAGAAGCCAATCTTGCATTGATCTTTTCAATAAGAGGTAGCCAACAATGCTTTGGAACCTTTTCTCATAGAGAGAGAGCCCTAAGTATTTGAAAGGGAAGATTTCTTTCAAGCAATTCATCCAATGAGCAAAATAGAAGCTTCTAAGTTATCCATGTTAAGGCAAAAATTGAACTTTTATGTAAGTTAATCTTTAGACTAGAAGCCTCTTCAAAAATTAACATGATTGCCTTAACTACCAAGATACTGTTTTCTTACCAGCATGGAGCAGGAGTGCATCATCAATGAATGGAAGGCTGGTGATTCTTTAAACCAAACTCATCAGGGAATATAGTCATTTTGATTCCCACTCCAATGAATTCTGGTTCCAATTCTACTTGCAAACTAAACACATCTTTAGTTTGGATGATACCATTTCTTGCTACTTGGTTAAGAAGTTGAGGTTTTGATTCTAATTGGAATCCTCAAAAGGTGGGGTAGGAATAAAGATAGAGAGGGGAGGATTAGCCTCTCCTAATCTTTAGAAAAAAGAGTCTGAAAACATGCCATGTGATACTTTTGCATTTGTGGTGTTATAGGACCAACTTTTAGACTTATATAGATCATTGCTTCAAACCTTGCATAAAAAGCTAGGCTCCTGTGCTTACTTCTTTTTCTTTTTTTTGGTGGGGGGGGGGTTTAAAGAAGCTAAGCTCCTGTTTAGAATATAACATTAGTTGAGGTGCCAAGAAATGATATTTTGCTATGCTAATTCAATTAGCAATTTTGGATTAACACCACTTTATGTGCAGACCAAAGGAAAGTTTTCCTATATGGTGATTAATGCACTGCTGCTCGGGAAGTCTAAGATTTTGGTGGTTTACCATCCCAATTATAATTTCCAGCACAACCTTTTCTCTTTCCTTCTTGTTTTGATAGTTCTTTCCAGCATGATCTTTCAAATTCTAAGTATACTCTAATGTCCATCTTTGTTTCTATATTGCACTAAAACAAGATGTCTCTTAACAAGTTTTCTTTAGAGAGATCTGAATCCTTTAAAGACAATATTCTATTTGAGATTTGAAATGGAGGTGGTCATGGTCCCATGAATGCCTGATTGCCCTGTTCACAGAATATGTTTCTATAGTGGTTCGATATTTCCATTTAGGGCAATTTCCTAGAACTTTTGATGGAAAGAACATGCAGAGGTCCTCAATTAGCTCAATGAAGTTGAGCTGCTTTTGTTTAATCTGAACATCTGAGACAGAAATTACTCAGGTGGTCACAATCAAGTTAGAGGGCTATAATTCCCCATAGCTGAAAAGGTAGGCGATGACCACATTGAAGGCAGAAAAAGTGGTTGTAATTGAAACCACAAGAGAAGCACTAATTGATAGATTCTCTGATGTATATCTGCATGGAACAATATTTTTGTTGATTGGTCCCAGATATAAAGCACTAATGCACGTAGCCAAGAAAACATGATTAGCTACTCAACCACTTAATTGAATTCTAAGAAGCATATTATATGCTTATATTAATAGTCACAAGTGTGACCTAATCATCCTGCATGCTAGAGGTTTCTTCTTCTATCAACCCTCTTTCTTTAATTTTTTGAAGACATTAATATTTTATCTTGCCTATCATGGAGACTTCTATTGAAAGATGCCATGTATATGGCCCTAGTAGGAGTGCAATAAACTCTGTGATTACCAAACTGGTGGGCTCATGTCAAAATACTTGGGAGAAGCACCTCTGAAAGTTTCAAATCTGAAATCTCCACCACTTGAAGGAGGGATGCAACCATCATGCTATTTTTTTAAGCAAAGCAACCATTATGCTTTGATGGAATTTAACAAGTAGAGAAACCAAGCAAAATATGTGAAAGATGCAGCGAACAAATCAAACACAGAAACACCAAGATTTACGTGGAAAATCTCCTCAATATGAGAAGTAAAACCACGGC
>KE504676.1:140958-158611 GCA_000441515.1 Elaeis oleifera | reverse complement strand
CGATCACTTTGCGAGGGCTGCACAAAAAAATACTGAAAAAGGAACGATCTCTCTTTGTGCCGTCTTATGTTCTGATCTTCAAACCTCTTTTCTACGTGGGTGCTCTCCAAAATTACCTTTTTAAACACTAGGGTTTCTTTTGGAGCAAAATAAAATGAGTCATCAACATGGGTTTGGACCCATATAGGCTTTGGGCCATTCTCCACATAGGAGAGACCCAACCCAACAGCTTTTGCCAAGGATCACTTTACCATGGCATTATGACCTGATCTCTCTTGGATTATCCTTTTTCTTTGTTATAGAAGAAAGCAAGATCGATCTTTGTCTGGTGTATCATTTTAAAGGAAAGGTTGATCCTTCATTATTGCATTGTGTTCCTGCAATCGTTCAGACTAGATGGTGAATACATCAACCCCTATTCAGAAGGTTGGTAGTAAGAAAGTATGAACCTTTAAGTTCACATCATACCTTGCCCCAAAGTCACATTGGACCTTGCTTTATTTTGGCTTCAGAACATCCTTGCTATGCGGAAGAAAACCATTTGCCTTGGAAGTAACCTTAAAGGTGCTTTGCCAACTTGAGTGAGCGCTTTAAATTGTTACCATTAGATAGTTCTGAGAATTAGTTGCATCCTGAGATCAAAAATTTCAGAACATCTAGAGAATTACATGTTGTGCGTTGCCTATTGGCGTTTCAGACATTACACCAACGTACAACAAATTTTAATGTAATGAATGTCGATATGTAGTACATACCTAAGAAAGCATGATACAACAACGACAAAAAAAAAGGGACGAAAAAAAGTGACATAAATTATACTCTTTGATGTATGTTATACGTAACATATAACGATGTTTCATTGACTTGGTTGTTTCTGGTAGCAACCTAACAATCTCCATGGAGTTTCCTCGTATATTGACCTTTGGATGCCAGATCCAACTATTACATATGAATAAATTTTTATTCTGTAGATCACCACCGTGTTTAAGTTGACTTGATGTTATGAAATTTTCCTTTTTTTTTTTTTGGAAGGATGTCTGCTTAGGAAATTAAACTCCAAACATTGCGACTTTTGAGTAAATTTAATAAAGTACATGGATCTATCTATTCATTGGCTACTTTGGATGAAAGTTCTAAACAAATTATGATGACGCGCATCTAGGTAATAGATTAATAGTTCATAGGAATATGAGGATAGAAACATACCGTCTGTGAGAGTTTTTATGTTAAGTAAAGACCACTTGTCCAGCAACACTTTCTAAAGGCCAGCCTTGGTCCCTAAAACTTGACACCAAAGGACATCATCACAAAGCCCCCTACTTGATGGTTAACCATGACTGCGGTTTTGCACATCGCCACTGGATTGATGGCTTTTGTTTGATCCATGTTCTCATTGTTCAATTGCCTGCACTGGGGTCATGGCGGCTATTATCAACATGACCGATATGTGATTGGGTACAAAGGATCCAAGCAACATTCATGCACTATTTCTCAGAGTTGTGGTATAGATTCGTCATATCGATCGAGATGAGCACAAGCCAAGGTTACCACAACAATCATAGAAAGTTGGCGAGGGGATCTCCTATTTGAGGAGGCTTTGCTTCCTTCACAATCTCTTTGTAAAGGAGCTGGTTTTGCCTTTCCTTGAAAATAAAAAAAGTGGGAACAACAATCATAAAGATGATGATTCTCTCAAAAAGAGCAAAGACATTCTTGTATCCACGTCACTATTCTTTTGTCAGCATCATATTTCTGACAACTGCCTTGTACCAAGATCATCTCCATTCCCAATTCCCTCAGTTTGTGTCAGAAGCTAAAAACACTGCCATCAACATGTCGTCATTATACATCAATATGCTCCAACCTAGCCAATGAGCTTGGCAATCTCCAACACCCCACCATATCACAATCTATAGTAGAACTCTAAACTAGCCTTGCCAAGGTAGTTAGAATTTCATAATTTGTCCCACTGTCATTCCTCGCCCCAAGTTTCGGAAATTAGAGCTTTCCACTTTGATGCAGTTAGGGGTCAATTTTTTTTAAGTAGTGGGTCACTGATCATACTCAGATAAATTTAGCCATACTTAACTAACAAGCTTCATTAATAAACCATTATTATATATTATCCCTCGTTACAAACCCTTGAGAAAAAACAAAACAAACCAACATTTAATTCCAAGTACCCAAGATCCAAGTCCAGCATGTGCACCTTATTAAGTATATCTCAAACAACCGGAGCCCCACAAGGCCACACTTTATGGCAAACAAGGAGGCGGCATTTACTAATTGTCTTGAGGTTCATAGTCCTTCTTCATCTTCTACCACCCTGCCCATCTAGGCCAAGAGATGCTCTCCAATACCTCAAATCGTCCCCAAAGCCCCTCCGTATCAAGCAAGATGACAAGTTCTATTCAAGGCTCCTCTCCAAGGAGAGCTCCTTGGCCAACCTTCCTTCAGGGTCTACTATGGGGTGGCACCAGGATCGGTGCCCTTCTTGTGGGAGTCTGAACCGGGCACACCGAAGGCTGCCGTAGCCACCGCCACCCTCCCTCCCCTCACCCCTCCTCCTTCCTCCCACTTCAATCCCATGAAGTCCAAGGCCACCAAGAAAAGAAGCCGTCCTCAAGGCTTAGCCTCATCACCACCTTATTCCTCAGGCTTACTACAAGGAAAACTCACCTGGCATCGCCACCGATGTCATCCTCATCACTGTCATCATCATCATCCTGCTCTTCTCAGTTTGAGTCTTCAGTTTCTCATCAACGTAGACTATTCTTGCGCTCACGGTCATCATTCTCTTCAAGAAGGGACTATGAGGACTATGACAAAGAGCCACCGAGGTCGATCTTGTGCTTTCAGGTGCGACAGATTCCAAGGTTACTATTTCATCGTAATAGGAAAGGAAAAATGTCATGAGTCATTAGACATTGATCTAGCCATGGCATTGCTCATAGAGGTCTTCTTGTTCAGGGTGTCCACATTTGTGGTAGAACATCTCATCCACCTTAGTATATTCAGAATAAATGGGCACTGTTTGTATGAATTTAATTAAGCATGGCTAGCTTTCTCTTTTTATTGCCATTATCATCTCTCTTCTTCCTGTAATTGCATACTTACAATATGTGAAATGGAATGGAGTTCAGTTCGGATCTGTATTAAGACAGGAGCTTCCCCATTAAGTGTTTAATAATAGGCTTTGGTGGTGTTTAATGAAAGCAATGGAGTGTAATATGTTATAGTACTATGTGAACTTTGTGTACTTATGTTGCTAGAACGAGAAATAATTATGTCATTATTTTCAAGCTTAATTGATGTGAAATGCTGTGTACGTGAATATTATAACAAACTGATTCGATTTGTCATGTCCACTTGGTAGTTTTTAAATAGAATTGACTTATTGGAACCGTCCATTTTATAGCTTTTATATGGGCTTCAGATATTAAAAGTATGGTTGAGGATTTTTCAGCGTCAAGAAATGAAACATGGGTGCAGCTTCCTCTTCTTCTTCTTCTTTTTTTTTTCTGATAAGAATGGAGACTGAGAGGTGCAGTTTCCTCACGAGTATATATCTAATATGAGAGTTGAGGATTTGAGAACTTCCTCTTGTCCTTTTGCTCAAAATGAACAGCAAGGAAGAAGAAAGGGAGAGAACATGAGAAATGGAGCTTTTTACATCATGTTTGAACTTTGATGTTTCTCATCTTTATACACACTTTACATCAAGAACCACATTGTGCCATTGGGTGGTAAAGGTGTAGGGAGTATCTAGCAAGTATCAAATGCTCTACGAACTGTAGTTTTGTAACTAAATTTTCAAAATCTGTCTGGTTTCATATGAAAATCTTATTTATCGATAATTTTTTTTTTAGCCTAGAAAAAGAAGGGGCTCCATGCCAGACCACCGTAATGGTAAACTCTATGTCGGCAGGAGAGAGGATTGGCCAAATCCTCTGCAAAATTTTATGCTCATGCGGCATAGCTCCATGGAAGGCTGACAGTTTCCACCAACAAAAATTAACGAATTGTGTTTTTTAGAAAGTGCTTAGTTCATATAAAAATATGTGACAAAATTTCTGTATTCGAGTAACTTTTAAATTCTTTTGTGTACATAGATCTTTTTTCATTTCATGAATGTAATAAGATAAAATTTGACATTTTTTTCTAAAAAATTGAGTATATACCATGTTCTAGATGAAGAAACAAGAGAAGTAGAGACTGCCTAAGTTATTTTTAAATTATTCCAGCTATATTTATGATATTAAATGGCAAATAGAAAGAAAAAAGCAAAATAAAATCATTAAATAGAGAGAGAGTGTGTGTGTGTGTTTGTGTGCGTGTGTGTGTGTGTGTGTGAGAGAGAGAGAGAGGAGTAATTGGGTCCCATGAGCAAACTGAAACAATAGTCCAACCCAACCACCATTTCGGCAGAAAGAAGAACATGTATAGGGGGCCGATGGGCGGTAGTACATCGGTGCGTTCTAATTTCTATGCAATCTTCTCTCACACTGACCTTGAGACAAAGTAGGTACTCATAAAAGGGGCAGTACCCGACAATTTGGCAAACAAAAGATTAGAACGATGAATCCAATTAATGGCAAAAAACAAAAGCTGACAGTAGAATTTTTTCCTCCTATCCCCTCAGCCTAGGCGTACAGAGTGCAATAACTATTAGATATATATATGTGCTACACTCGGGCAACGCCAAAAATTTGCTCAATTGCATGTATCTAACATGAGGATTCACAATTGTATCTTTTGTGCGAGCTCATGATTGATCTTTCTTTGCAGCATGAACAAGCGGATTATATTTTATATAACTTTCAAAGTATGATGTTAATTAGTTCCGTGATCTATTCTGTAGATATAAGGAAGAGATTCGTGATGTTTTGAAAATTATGCTAAACACGATCAAATGGTTCATATTGTAAAAAAAAATCAATCATTTTTTATAGAAAAATTTACAATAAATTCATTGGCATATACTAACCGATAGTAATTGGAGCATACAGATTATTTCCTCCACCTCTTCCCCCACGCATGATCCAATCACTCCGTGTAGTGATTGAGTGGTTATGTGATGTTTATCTAAATTGTTCAAATATCTTCATGATTTATCAATTTTTATTTTTTTAATATTAAAATTTTAATGACAACGTGACAGATGATAACGATCACGTCGTCGCGAATGGATAAATCCTAGGAGTATTTAAACAGTTTAGATAAACATCACATAACCACCTAGATGGGATAAAAAAAAAAAGAGAGTTGGGGTTCAAAAAAAAAAGGGGGTGGGTCCTTCGTGTGTGTCAATTATCGTCCGTTTGCATAGACGGGTGAGATTCTTCGTGTGCATCAATCATCATATTGAAAGATATAATGTATAAAAAAAAAAATTTAATATATATCTAATTTATTATATGTGAACGAATTTATTGTAGATTTTTTTTTATATTGAAAGATACAATGTGAATTTCTTGCATCATGCGTGAAAAAAAAAATCAATATACATCTAATCTACTCTCCATCTCCATCTGCATCTCCATCTCCATCGTGTCCTCCAAGAATCATTAGTTATTCGTAGTTACTCTCACGGAAGACTTACTATTTGAGCAGGTGGTACTTTGGCTCCACGACATTAATGCCATTTCAAGTGGTCCTCGGCAATTCTCGTGACCTACCAGGCATTTGGCCAACCATGGCTTGTTTCGAAAATGAAATAGAATTAAAAACGACCAACATGGTCGTCTGAAACCCATGCACGAGCCACAAAAATTGGGGAAGGGAATTTTTTGTTGGGTCCCACATTCCAACTACCATGGTTGAGTTTAAAACTCTTACCATCACTTGAGGGGCTTGACTAGCCTCGCCTAGCACGTTCTTGGCATGATCGATTGGTCCAATTTTCTGATGACTTAGATCGATTCCAAATTGTTGGGATTTTATTCTAATAAGATAGGAACTATATAAAATATCTATATGCATAACAAAAGTAGAGTTTGTATTAGTTGAATAAAAGGATGCAAATGAGCCATCTCGTGGTTCAATTTTATATTTATTGGTTTCCAACCAATCAAAGTTTAAATTGATCCAGCTGGGTTCTCAAGTGCACATTGTTTATCTTGGGCCAGGCCCAGTCCCAGCCCATTTGATCCATAGTTAGAACCCAAAGTCATCACCTTAGCCCATGACCTGTAGATTGTGTGAGTGGAAACAAACTGGAACAACCAACTTGTCGACCAAATATTTGCGTAACTATCTTTCATTGATGAACTCACCATATTTTGAAAGATGTGAAGCAATTTCACAAAAGAAGTCAGAAGTTACTTATGTAGCCTCTTAAAGTGCTGCTTTCTTGATTTTTAATTCTTATAGCATCGCTTCTCAAATGACACTACTAAAGCTTTCAGGAACTACTTTTGAAAAAGGTTTCGAAAGAAAGCAGCTGAGATGGTGCAACATCAAATATCCTGGGCAATGATCTGATCACCCTCATTCAATAATTATAGGGGTGAACCATGAAATACCTTTTTGTTTCTTGAGCTCTTCTATGCTGGAAAAGCAGGGAAGATGAAATGAAACAAGTGGGTGCCACTAGCTGGTAGCTCAAGTATTTGGCACCCCATCTTTGTCAACGAGAGTTCTTGGATTCAAACCTTATAAGTAGTGGCAAATAATTATCATGTTTTATCTCAAGAAAAAACATTGGTGACAATGTAGTACAATTCGCTGAAGAAATGAAATATAATTATTGTGTGAAATTACTCCATTCTTGCCCAATCTTTTCTTAAAAGGGAGTAATCATTATCTGGGGATACGCCACAGTAATATCTCAGATGAAAATACACGTCGACGAAGAGAGTTCTGGGAATGTATATATCTGCAAGATCAACAATAAGATTCTCCATCTGTCACCCCCCAAGACAGACTGTATCATTTAAATTAAGCAAGTACGCAGATTGGGCTTTGCCTAATCTTTTCTCAAACACCGAAAAAAAAGGAAAATCCAGTGTGTAATTAATGGCTTTCAAAAGCTAATGTGAAGCCATACAACTCTGCTGAATTACTTGCATCATGCTTCCTCATGTGTTCTCGTGGCAATTGTGTAGGATTTACTATCATGTAGTAGTCCCTAGATCATCTGCTTAACATGGTCAGCTTCAAAGTTGCCAGTTAGGTCTTGTTTCTAAAAAAAAAGGGTTGCCAGTTAGATCTGGAATAAACTTTAGAGCTTGTAAGAGTCCCGGACCTTTTTTTCCCTCAACATAAATCTTAAAGCAGAAACAATATTTGAACCTCATCGTGCGCCGAGCATGTAAGATGGAAGAGGACTTTCGATGGATTCCATCTCCTCTTCCAAATTCGATCCGAAAGAATCCTAGAGACAATTGAACTCTAGCAAGGATTCCAGGACTTCCATCTCTAAATCTCCCAATCCTCTTCCTCTATGCAACGCCCAAATTTTCTATCAAATCACCAGCAAAATCATGAAGAATATTGGATTCTTTCCGTCAAGTATTGCTGGCGAGCTATCGTTAATTGACCACCGGAGTTGAAGTAACAATCTTCTACTCTCTTTCCTCTTCTCTTTTTCAAATCTCATAAAGCCTTTGATGGTCGGATTTAGCCATCGGCCACTAGATTTCATAGGAGATCAGACCTATCCTATTTTTTTTTCTTCTTTCCTTCCACGGGAGCGGTTGTCATCGCCGGACAGAATCTTGCTCTGATTGTTGAGGCCAGAGCCAACCCCCATCAAAGCCGTCGGGGTCACTGTCGCTGAGGGTCAAGGCCATGAAGGTGCGTGGTCGGCCACAACTCTTCTTTCCCTATTTTTCATGACCAAAAAAGGAAGGAAACAAAGAAAAAAAAAAGAAAGAGAAAAATAAAAATAAAAGAAATAAAATAATAAATAATCTCCTTTCTTTCTTTCCCTAATGACTTTTTCTGTCTATAGTTTTTTCTCCCTCTAGTTTTTCTCTCAATAATTTTCTCTCTCTTTATAGATTTCTCTCTATAAATCCTATAGACCGATAGAAGATCCAAATGCTAGGTACACTCAGATTGACTAGTTAATCTTGAAGGAGATTTTAAACCTATAGTGCGAGGATCATTTAACGTGATTTTCTACTATCCATAATTATCTATGCTTTTTAAGTTTCGTTTTGATTATGTAAAGATGCAATTATCTATATATACAAGATGTCAAGCAGAACATCTTGATCCGGAGTTCATAGTTCAGGAGTTGATCGATTATTGTGTTTAAGTCTAAAAATGATAAAAGTAAGAATCATTTTATATAATCACCTATACGTATATTTTGTATCATACATGATGATTTTGGCTCTATTTGGATATATGATTCTTTATTATACATGCATCATATGTTTACTATTTTGATTGATGGAAATATGATGTCTAATTTTTTTATGAAATTGAGCGAATCATGACACTTTAAATTGCCAATTTTGGGCCGAATCATGACACCCTGATTTGTTACCGTAGGCCGAAGCATGAATATCTAGATTTGCTACCGCAAATTGAAGTATGGATATTCTAATTTGCTACCGTAGGTCAAAGTATGGTTTATAGTTTACATCGAAGTATGACCATAATTAGTCCAAACCGAAAGACAACTATTGATGTGGAATATGTTAGTGAAATATAAATGATAAATCATATGAAACCATTGGTGATATTTATGGTGAATTTCTTATAATATATAATTCATGACATATATCTATATGACTATTGAGTTATATTATATGTCTGACACAAGATTTTGTGACTTATGATTCTCTGTTATTGTTGAATCATTATTTTAAATTATATTATTATATAAGTATTTGTGTGATTGGATTCTCACTGGATTGTAAAGTTTATAACCTCAATTCTCTCTTTCCTTATAGAGTTGCAGGATGCGTAGCATTGAATATGTTTGAGCATGGAGTTCGAATAATAGAGTCATTTAATAAGTCTTACATGATCTCCAAGGCCTACTCTAGCATCCAAACAGCCGCGTCACGTGGTCGACCCGAGTAAAGGGTTCGGAGTATACATAACAGTAAGTGAGATAAAAGAAACCTTCTATTCACGCCCTCAAAACCATTCAACAATATTGGATGCAATAGTTACAAAATATCAGACATGCCTACATTGGCCCCTCTTGTTTGCATGATTGTGTTCTTCACAATCACTAAAGCAAAATCTTCATGGAGTCAAATTGTATATAAATACACCCAATTAATCCATTTTGTTTAACATAATTTAAGATTTAATCAAAATTCTCCCACTATGTACAGGCATACCCCCTCTCTCTCTCTTTATCATCTATCTATCTCTTCTTTGAGAAATGCAGATGTCTCTTAGCTGCATCCTCTTACCCTCAATCACAAACATTTGGTAATGACAACAGGGTTTGGGTTGTATATTTCGCACACAAGAGTGATCAATATTTTTTCATAATATCGATCATCAGATTGTACCGTGCATATATTTCAAAGTACTTCAATCTTTTCTTCCATCTATCTGTACATATCTTGAAGCAAACATTATGCAATCCAATGATTGATGTCATGAAAGAAGGAGAATCATCCTTTCACCCAGAAGATACAAACCGAACCTAATGAGAACATTGTTTTTGGTCAGATTCTGCAACAGTTCCTGATGACGATTTCTTTGACATAGACATCAAACTACCAGTAATTAACATTACAATTAGTGATAACCATGAGCTCTGTGTACGGTTCATGCATAAGTAAATTGCAGATTCTTTGTTTCCTTGCCCAATTATGGGAAATTCTCCCTGCCTAATCTCTAGTGTTTGGTGTTAAGTTAACCCTAAAATGGACCTCAAGATGCGACAGACCTTTCAAAATCTTAATCCATTATCCCAAGGTAGCCAAGACCTTCCTTTGATTCCTCACAAAAGTCAACATCTGAAGGCAGTCCACGTGAGCAAGCAATGCCAGAGCTGGCATCACGGAACAAGAAGAGCCTCTCTCTCTCCCTCTCTGAGTGATGTTCCAAGCCTTTTCATAGCTCTCCCACAATTACAAGCTTCTTTTCTCTCCAATGATCCAGTCCTTGTACATCAGCAGCGGCAACCAAACCAAACTCACCATTCCTTGTTTTCACCATCTTCTTATTGTTCTCTTCCCTTTTGTATTTATCTATGATATAACCTCAGGACCACCTTCCTTTTTTATCTTGCCTTTTAAGCACTCTTCCTTCTTCATATTCCGTCTTTCTACTTTCGCATCTGCCTCTTCCTCTTCTCTTCCAACCCCACCACCCCCCCCCCTCCTCCACCCTCTCATTCCAATTCCGAGCTCCATCTCCATTGCCAAGGAGCATGCCTGAATGTCCACAGAAAGGTAAGGAGTAGGAAAAAGCAAATTAAATATTCTTCAAGAATGCAAGAAAATCCATCAGTATTTTAGCTGCAACACAATACATATATTCTTTAGATTTCTTATCTTGGAGTTAAGATCCGAAAAAATTAATGAGTTGTTTTTAAATAACACAAAATCCCAACCTTGTTTCACATGCTTCATAGAAAGGAACATTAGAAATCTCAATCATGCTTTTCTGGCTTTCTGCTATTCATCGAATGCACCAAAACCCTAATTACCCTGGTGCATGTAGATGCAAACATTAATTTTTCCTCACTCTGAGAAATTTTTCCTTTATTTGTTGTACATATGCCCGTCAGGGAGAGATTTGACGAGGTTGGCAAGAAGATCAAGAGAGAAACTGATGTCACCACCGATCGGATGGGAAGGCGACTAGGCCCAGTGGGAACCCTAAATACCATAACCCCTTGCGCCGCTTGCAAGCTCTTGAGGCGGCGGTGTGCTCAAGAGTGTCCCTTCTCTCCTTATTTCCCACCTCATGAGCCCCAAAAGTTTGCGTCAGTGCATAAGGTCTTCGGTGCAAGCAACGTCTCCAAGATGCTATTGGTATATTATTTCCACCCTCCTCAAAATCTTCCATCCTTTATAATCATCTTCTCCATTTTAAATCATATACGATGGAGTTCTCGTGATGCACATATTTTCTTTACATATAATCAGGAGGTTCCTGAGGCCCAGAGAGCTGATGCTGCCAATAGCCTTGTCTACGAGGCGAACATGAGGCTAAGAGACCCAGTGTATGGATGCATGGGGGCAGTTTCAGATTTGCAGCAACAAGTTCAGGCCTTAGAGGTGGAGCTCCGAGTGGTAAGAGCTGAGATCTTGAAGCATAAGAGCAGGCAAGCTAGTGTTCGTGTCCTCCCAACATCTCATGCTGCTTTGCTTGCACACTCTGGCGATGTGCCGGTCGCTGCACCACCACCAATCCCAACTCCACCTCCTCGTCCGGCTTCTTCTGCTTCTTCCTCTTCCATTTACACCACCCCTCCTTTCGATCTCCTCGGCTGACTAGAGCTCCATCAACCCAAATGAAAATGTCACATTCTTTGGCTGAGAAGCTTTCAAAAAATTTTGTAAGTCATGAACAAAGTGGAATAAAGGAGGAAAGCAATATTGGTTTGTTGGGGTTTTTTTTTTAATAAAATATTCCTTTCTTTAAATTCAAGCACTACTTGATGTTCCAAAGTCCATACCCAAAATTTGTTGATCAATAATTTTGATTATCTTTTATCTCTTTGCCTTCTTCCAAGGTTTCATATGGATGATCAAGTTCTATACTACTCTATGTCTTGTTTGTTTGTGGAATTTTGTGTGTGAGACTTTGTTCTGTAGTCATCTTCTGGTTGGACAAAGCACAAACTTTTTTTTCTGAGAGGAAACACATACTGTTTAAAGAGGATGTATCGTGTGGATCTGGTTTCAAACCAAATAGAATATGGCTTTTGGATGCACCAAAAGCCATTTTAACTGTTTTTCTGTGATCATTGAGAAGATAACACCATAAACTCCCATATATTGAGTGCAGATCTTGTCATACATAGAGTAGAGCTAGCCATGGAATGAAGTTTTTGAGAAGAACTTTTTTTTCCCTCTTGTTTCTCCCTTGCTTAAAGTTAAGAGACGGATATTTGGACTCCTTGCACGTGTATGATCTGGTTAACTGAACTAGTGGCTTCCTCACATGTTTGTCTGTGCACTTAAGCTACCCACCTCGGCACTTAAAGCTGGGGGGGACAAAAAGTACGAGTGATTTGTTTCCCATGTAAGCTGGGAAAAGAAACTTGAGAATCGGTCATGTGGATGAACAGCAATAAAAAACGGCTCCTGGGATCCCGACTTCTATTGCCAAAAGAAAAGAAAACAAAAAAAGCTAACCCGGACTTTATCATGTGTCCCCCAGACAATGGTTTTGCTTGAGATGTTCATCAGAGAAGTTAGTTGGCCACATATTATTTCGTAGCTATAGAATGTTGCTTTTGCTCTATATATTACTGTTCCATCACATATCAAATGCTGCTGCTGCGGTAATTTATTTGGGTACAACTACATGCTATGCTGTGGATTTCTGCGTTTTTGCCCGATGAACGGTCTTACATGTAATTATAGCTCGTTTGTTCTTGTCAAAACAACAGATGCAGTGTTAAGAATACAGTTCTTGTATATAAACCCACTCAAAGAAACCAATTAAAGCAGAAATTCCATCCTCTACTTTGACTCTATATGGATTGGTGGCAAGTAGCAAAGCATATGATCAAAGTTTTTTTATTATTACTATTATAATTCATCTATGGTAATCTCTCGGGAGAAAGTTTTTTTTTTTTTTCCTTTTCTTTTTTTGATAACATGGGGATTGATTCCCGAGAGAGAGAAAGAGAGAGAGGGGGGGTTCCATGGTTGGGTGGTCAATGATCTTGCCAGCTAATTTATTACTAAAACCAAGGAAGGTTTCCTTAGCGTGCAGAGTTCTACCAGGGTGGTGGGGGGAAGAAGAAACACTTGACAGCACTACAGTTTTTATTGGGAACTACATGACTTCACAATCTCCCAACTTTTCTTTGTTTTTTTTTTTCTCCCTCCCTGTTGTTCTTTGTTATTTTTGAGAAGAGGTACTTCCATGGATGTGACGGGATTTGGTCTACCGTCGTGGTTGCTTGAAGTGGTCGCATCATAGTTTGTCGTTACTCAACTCTAATTCCGAAAACAATAGTTAATTATACAGCCAATATCTTATAAAGTATTATAACAAGTTCTTTTTCTCCTGGTTAAAATCTCAACTCCGTCTTCATGCGACCAAGTTTATGACAGAGTTTTAAAGGAAGGATTGTTAAGCGAGATTTTTTTAAAAAATAAAAATAAGGCTGGTTGTTCGGACTTTCTGGATGGACTATAGGTTGGTAACGCTTTCATTGATCACCAAATAGTGTAGTTTACTTATTTGGTCAATGTGAAAGCAGTATTAGTTCTACAGCCGGACTCCTAAAAAAGTATCAATACAAATTCCTTTCTCCTATGCAAAAATCTCAACTCATACAATGTTAATTATAATTAGTTTTCTTTTTTTTTTTGTGGTGAGCAAGTATGATTAGTTCACAGCAAAAATTTCAAGCAAGAACTTTATCTTGGAGATGGGTAGCTAAAACATTTTTAATGGATTAAGTTGACAGTGATTCGGATGATCAATACTTTGTTAATTCAAAAAATTATCAAATTTGATATAGATTATTTTGACTATTATAAATAATTATATATAGAGTCTGAGAACAAAATCAATAATATTCAGAAGTTCATCGGCTATTGAAACTTTGAAAGCTATAGCATCAAATCAAACAGGAATTTGGCAATGTGATTGAAAACATAATTAATCTATGAGTCAAGAACTAACTTATATCTAAAACTAGCATTTTTAAATATTTTTGCTATTTTATAATTTATTCTTCTTTTAATTTGGAGAAGAGTACAAACTAATCTAGACTAAACTTCACTAACATAAAAAATCAATAATAAATAAAATTTTCATCTATTTCTAGCTAGAAAAAAAATCCAACTTAATATAGAGAGTAGACCTTTAGAGAATAATAAAAAACTTGCAACTTCTTTCTTTTAACTAAAAGAATAATCTGATTCATATAAAAGGATCTTACTAATATTTTGGAGTGTTCAAACAAGATAAGGGTTTAACTTAAAAATGCGAGGAACAATTTGCAAAGAAAAAATAAAGTGAACATGGTCGAAAAAAAAATAGTAGTGTTATTCCTTGGACTAATTTTATATGAAGTTTTGAATTAAATTGGACAAAAAAATTCATATTAGATTTTAATAAACACTAGTCTACTAGTATGAAGTTTTGAATTAAATTGGACAAAAAAATTCATATTAGATTTAATAAACACTAGCCTACTAGTATTATTTTGAGCTTTTTTTTTTTTTGAGAAAAGACTGAATTAATTTTGGACAAAACTTGAAGTTTGAAAATGAATAAATTTGGAACAAACTACGTTAACTTATCTGATTTTGGGGAGAAAAGTACTCTTGTTGAGAGTGGGATTTGAACCCACGCCCTTTCGGACCAGAACCTTAATCTGGCGCCTTAGACCAACTCGGCCATCTCAACGGCTTAGCGGTAGGGCTTCCATTCTTAATTTAGCCTATATATATGCGCCCACGCCAACATAATATATACTCCTGCCACTAACTAGTAATTTCAAAAGATTGTGAAATAGAACTTAGAAAGATTCACTGCAAGGTAAGGTAACATAAGGATATGACAATATTTGCTCATCGAATAAACTACTTATTGGGTTTTTGATACTTCAAATTCGATCCATTATAGTGAAGTGCAGACATGGAGAAGCCAATGGATGCAGGTCTAAGGCGGACAAGGCCAGCAAATGTGAAGACCTGCAGGCCTGACCTGCGGACGTCCAGGCTCACTGCAGCGCACGCAGCCCAACAAACCTACAGCACGCACAGCCTAGGCAGGGCCTACTGCATGCTGGGCCAACGTAGGTGCGCATGGTCCAAATGTGCGCCCATGCGATCCGTGATGCGGTCCACCGTGGACCACAGGAGGAGATGTGGTCTACGCACTCCCCATGGACCACTGGTCCACCGCGGTCCAATGCATTTTCATGTGGCTCACACATGTGCGAACGAGCATATGAAGAGTCCATGATTCATGTTAGGCATGGTCCACTCATGGTCCAGAGGTGGTTTTGCGCAATCTGACGGTCAGGAGAGTTTGCGGGCGCGATTGGATTGCCATAGGAGCTTATAGGGATTTGTTGAGTTCTGATATAACTTTGATTTTGATCCAGAGTAGTTTTATGGCTCTATAAAAAGGGATGCATGGACTGAGAGAAAGATGTAGCAGCTGTGGAGTATAAAGAGCGGCCAGAGAGTCCTTCTTGGGGTTCTTTGAGAGCATTGTAAAAGATGAATACTTCTTGTTAAAAGAGAGAAGTTTATACGAATTGAAAGTGTGTGATCTTCTTTTGTATTTATTTCTTTATAGTAAACTTGTATGCCCATGGAAGTAGGCCTTTGACTGATCCACGTATTTGATTATATCATATTTTTATCTTTTTTTTCTTTTCTGTTGCGATATCGATATCATCACCTGTGTTAGCGATCTTGGGTGGAGGATCCGTATTCCGTACTCGTGAGAGATCTTTCCTAATAAGTGGTATCAAAACACATAATTGTCCAGATTACGATGGTGTTGATCGAGATTGAAGAAGATGGAGAAGACATGTCTAATTAAGGTGGAGATCAACTGGTATAATGGGAAGAATAATATCTCTCTATGGCAAGCGAAGGTGAAGAATGTACTCATTCAACAAGGATTGATCAATTCTCTCTGATGCGAGAAGAAGCTGGCTACCATAGAGGAAAAGACTGGAGGTGGCTCCAGATGCATACAGTATGCACAATCTGCTTATACTTGATGGATAATATGATAATCCATATGTTTAGAGATACTTCTCTGATGGTGATGTGGATGAAGTTCGAGGAGATTTATATAATGAAGTTACTCACCAATGCTCTCTTCCTCTAGAAGCAGTTTACCAGTTATAAATGAGTGAGGGACAGAGCATGCAGGAGTATCTCAGCAACTTCTAAAAGATCCTCATCGATCTCTTCAGTATTGGTGAAAAGGTTGAGGAGAAATTAGGGTATTGGTGTTGCTTTCATCGCTTCCTCCTTTTGAGTCTTTAGTAACGGCTCTTCTTATGAAAAAAGTACCATCAAGATAGATGAGGTTACTTCTGTACTTCTTCAAAATGAAATTCTCAGATGAAAGAACTGAGCCTCAAGTTCTGATGGTGACTCGATTTTGGCGGTGACTGGAGGTGGTGGTGGCAGAAGATGAAGCAGCAAAGGATCGCAAGATGGATGGTCCAAGTCCCAGACGAAGGACTCAAGCAAGATCAGATGCTACAAATGTGATAAGTTATGGCATCAAGTCAGAGATTGTCCACAGCTCAAAGATCGGACAAAAGCTACTACAGTGATGGCAGTCCAAGGTAGCGATATAGAAGATAGTCACTACAAGAAAAAAAAATTTTAGACGAATTATTGACGATGAAAATACTTTCATCGTCAATAAGACTATTTACGATGAAAATTAAATTCATCACTAATAATGAAATATTTACGATGACAATTAGTTTTCATCGCAAATAGCTTCATATTTGCGATGAAAAAAATTTCATCGTAAATACCTATTATTTACGATAAAATTAATCATCGTAAATAATAAAATATTTATTTAATTTAATTTTAAATATTTATGATGAAAATAGCTTCATCGTAAATAATATAAATATTTACGATGAAACCTCATTTTTCATCGCAAATACTGATTATTTACAATAAAAATTTTCATCACTAATATTTGAAAAAAAATAAAAAATTTAAAATTAAATATTATTTATGATGAAAATATTACGTCATAAATAATGGAGTATTGATGATGAAAATTAAATTTTCATCTTAAATACCTCATTATTTACGATGAAAGTTTATCGTCGCTAATATATAAAAAAATAAAAATTTAAAATTAAAATTATAGATTATTTATGATAAAATATTACGTCGTAAATACTAAGTATTGACGATGGAAAGTAATTTTCATCATCAATACTCTACTATTTACGATAAATTTTCATTATAAATAATGAAAAAAATTAAAATTTAAAATTACAAAATATTTACGACGAACAAATTTATATCATAAATAATCTATTATTTATGATAGAACTTTTATTTTTCTTCAAAAAATCATTGATTATTTATGATGAATATTTTCATCGATAATATGTGAAAATAAAAATTTTAATTTTCAAAAATGACACTATTAGCGATGTAAAAATTTTTATCATAAATTATCAAGTGCATTTGCGACGGAAGCATGAATTTTCATCGCTAATAAATCTATTATAAAAATTTAAAATAAAAATAATTTATGATGAAAATTTTTTATCTTAAATAATCCACTATTTGCGATGCCAAATCGAATATCTGTCGCAAAATCGTTGCTTATTTATGACAAATAATTTTTATCACCAATATTTAATAATAAAAAAATTTAAAATTTCAAAAACTAGACTATTAGCGATGAAAATAGGATTCTATCGCTAATGCCTTTTTTTATGATGAAAATTTCATCGCTAATATTTAAAAATTTAAAATTTAAAATTTAAAAACTTTCTATTGAAGAATGTTAAGATATATTATAGTAA
>KE504676.1:113160-127539 GCA_000441515.1 Elaeis oleifera | reverse complement strand
AGGCTCTTTGAGTTGTTACCTTACCCTTTTATAGTGGGAGGCGGTATGGTTCCGCCGTCTGTGATATTGACAACTGTAGAGCCGTCAAATCGCCCTGGGCTGTCACTTCGCCGGGGTTTGCCATGTTGTTGATGGATTGACAGGTCCTAGGAATTAATTGACGTCCTTGGTAGGACTCTTCCCCAGGTTCCTGGTAGGGCAAGGCCCGTACGGCGTGTCCTTGATAGGACTGCAGCCCATGCCGGTCGTTCGGCAGTCTTGGAGGGCTAGCCGACTGTGTGTCGGGAGTCGGCCGTCGGGTAACGAACTTCGGAGTGTGGCCGGCGTCCGGAGGGTCCGTGGGAGTCGGTGTCGGCCAGTCAAGCCGACACTCCCAGGCCGGTCATTACCGACAGTAGGTGTCGGGATCGCCCGTTGTCAGTCGGGCGGAGTCGGTCGGTTGGTCCATCTCGGGGATGGGCCTGTGTCGGGATCTGCAGAGGAGTTGCCGTCGGTCGGTGTCGGCGAGCCGACGTCGGTGAGTCGGCGTCGGGATCCGTTGGAGAGTCGGCACAATGATCAGTCGGCGTCAGGGTCAGTCGGTATATCCCAACAGTTATAGACAAGCTTTCTTAATGAGTAGAATATGGCGGATTCTATTTTCATTTTTTAATGCATGGGCCAAAGAGGGAAAATGGTCAAATATAAGTCCTAGTTTCTGCTGGGTTTCACGTTTTTCCCATTTTTCTGTCGATGTTCTGGAGTGCTTACTTCTGTTTCCTTTCTGTGAATTTTTCCTTTTTCGAATATTATGCATGTCGAATTGATACGTTGCATCTCGTGTATGATTTCTTTTCGTGATGACCTATATTGTAGATTTTGGCAAAAAATTCCCAATGTTTTTTTTAATCAATTTCAGATAATGCCATAAGGAGTTGAAAAGGTAAATAATAAATATCATATTTGGATGATATGTACAAGCCTGCTACAACCTTCTAAATAAATAAATAAATAAATAAATATTTGGACGATATGGAGTCAATGGAAAATCAAGGCAATAGAAGGAAATATCCTAGGAATTTTCAGCATGTGATTGTTCCTATTTGTATGGGCAATGATTATTAATGACAGTCATAACCATGACAAATGATTTATTATAACATTTAGTAATCTTTATATATTTCATTTAAGGGTCATCTGAAATCCGTCTAATGTATTTCACAAAGTTTAAATTGATAAATCAGTGCTAGTCGTGACCAATAAAGAAATTATTTTGCATACGAAACTACATTGCTAAATGGAAAGAAACTAACAATTACTACTCTGTGAATATGATGCCAAAATAATTGTGAAAGCCATTTCTTTAGTTTTAGATACATCCCGCTGCTTATCTTAGAAATATGTCTTTAATGAAGTCAGGCCTCTTTCACCCCAAAATAGGACAATATAATGGAAACAGTATGCAGTTATCTAGATTTACTAAACAAGCAGGAAAGCTGAAACATCAAATTTAAAACTGTACAACATTGTTTTCTATTTATGCATGTTTATTGAGACATGCAGCTTTTGGTAACCAAAACACCTCTTGCTTATGCAAGTATATGTTATTTGTAATGTATATATTTACTTGGAAATAGATATTGCAAGAATTGTACAGTGGTTCTACTACTTAGGATGTTTGGCTTTGTGCATTCAAACAACTAATTGCTGGAGGTGGTCATCATTCTCTAGAGGTCTCCTCCTGCAATCACAGTATCCATATTAAAGTAATTCTTTAGATAAAATGGCAGATATCTTTTGTTCATAGTCACCTTTATGTGTATCTGCATGCTAGGTGATGGATAAAGGCACAGATCTCAGGGCATATGTGTGGCCCACTACCAAAACCCAGGAAGTTCAATGTTTTCAAGGGTTTCTGGCTTTCTGCACTCAGACATCATAAGCCATCTGCAAGCAACATGACAAAGGAAAAAAATGAATTTTGCAGTTGGTCATGAATTCGCATTAAATCTTGATGGATCAAAACTTTTCAGGATCTTTGAAACCTTTGGATCATGGTGGAATAGGAACACATCCAAATTAGCTGGCCAGCCTTGCTTAATTCTGTACCCTACCATATCAAATAAACTAGCATTAGCCCCAAACACACTTATAGAATTGGTGAAGCTTAAGTTGAAGTCTGTGGATCCACACCATCAATTTAGAAGTCCCGAGCTTCTTTCCTAGAAAACCAGGGTAAGACTGTCGCCTTCCGAAGAGTTCCATTAATAACCTGAGCCTTGCAGCAGAGTCTTGACACCTGCATTTTTGCTGATGGTTATGTTGTAATTGTATAGTATAGACTGCTGATTCTGTTGGTATAGGGCATATTATTGACTTCATACCTGGTAAGGTTCCATGCTTTGTTACTCCTTCCTTGAATAACCCTGTGCTCTTCCTGCCAAAAAAAAAGAAAAAGATACTTGTATCAGCAATTTTATGTTAATATTATTAATATTCAAAATAACTGTGTTTGTTACTCTGAGAATTTGCAAAACAGTAGGGTTTTCTCCAATGAATTTGATGAGCCATATAAGAGCTGCAGTTGTAGCATCATGACCTTCAACAAGAAGTGTCAAGATATTGTCTTTCATCTGCAAACCTGTAAGTTTATCATCCTCATCTTGTTCTGCTATCTACTTGTAACATCTTTTGAGGAGAGACTATAAAAAATCATCATGGATAGCCTTTCCATCCTTATTATGGATGTTATTGCATCCAACATGGAGTACATTCTGTTCCAAGCTCGTTCCAGTCAAAAGCTGTTGTTAAAAGCTAATTTGTTTGAAATAGTGGTCGGGAATGTTAGGTATCTTGCTGCTTACTAGTCATATATGACTATTTTCACATGTAATCTCAAAATGCTGCTGAGATGCTGTCTAAAATATGACATTGCCATTTTGTTATTTTCTGAAATTTCGGGTAACATCTTACTGTGCCGTGCCATAATTTATTCTTTTCCTTGATTAATAAAACCTGGGACAACCAACCATGTTAAACCCCATAGAAAGGCTATTTTGGCTACATTTTGATCAGTGAAGCACCTCTTATGGTTCCAGAACATTAGTATGTTCAATCATAACTGATTGGCCATGCATAATAGGGCTATTTGGCAGAAGGTGCATACATTTGATTGTTTTTGGGTAGTACCTTAAAACTGCAATGGAATGTAAATCCTGGATTTCTAAGCGGCAAGTGAATGCATCATCCAAAGTTATATGCCATTAATGAGGTCTGGAAACTTAAAAAAGGTTAACCTTGTGCAATGTATCTCTGCACACCATGCATGTCTCCTCAAGGACAAAAACTGTTGCAGCTTATCCATCCAATATCTCTATGGTCAGTTCATTGATGAATTGGAAGCATTCGTTAAGGGCATCAAGTCAAAGTGGATCAGCAATCAGTCTCCTTAATTTTTTCCATTCTTCTCCATATGTTTGTAGTAAGGTTGTGAGCCCCAAAACTTGCTTCCCTGTACATATATATATATATAATGCCAACCTCACTACTACATCTTTTCTGGACAAAAGTATCTTGCTTGCTTCTCTCCCAATCACGAAGACAGTGAATCTTCCAAGATACTCGTTTTGGACACCTTATCATACCTGGTTTCAGGCCACAACCAGAGAAGTGAAAAAAATAAAAAATAAAGAAACAAAAAAATAAAAAACAATGAAATGTGAATAAATATGTTATTAGAAGTGATGGAGATCTTCTTAGCAAGTACTGACCTATGGTGTCTCTTTTTTATGAAACTATTACTGTTAGGCGGGCTTGAAAACTCTGATGCAAAGATGAAGGTCTCTCCTATTAGTGGCCAACCTAAGTGACCTGGTATTTTTCTCATTTGACTTCTGTTTAACAATGACTGTAGCCACATTAGACCTGTGAGTATAAGCACAAAGAGGAACATCAGGATCTGTAAGTTGTCTAGCTCCATTATCCTTTTTTTTTTCATTTTTGAAGTAGTCCAGCTCCATTACTGTATCCTCCATCATGCAGATTCTGCTACTACACTTAGGCATACTGAAGCACTGAAAATCTATAATTTCTTCCAGCATCTTAGTTACTTTGTTTCGTTTGCCTTTTGATGACTCAATTTCGTCCTTTCTTCCATCCGTTCTTAGATAAGCGAAAGGTGTGCCTGCAATTTGACCCTGTGATATATTGCATTTCCTGAACTGAATGCAATGTTGATGGGCCATGCAATTATGCAAATCAAATATGATGGTCTTTTTACTTACAATATTGTTAAGTTGTTTATTTTAACTTAGTATCTAAAATGTGTGTGAATAAATGTTTTCACTTTGTTCATTTGGTTAGAGAAATGGGTGTATCATCTCTAATGTCGTGGAACCTATCTTTTATTATGCAACATTTGCTTCAAAAGTTATCCAAGGTGATAGAAAGCAAATGGCAGTGGAAAACATTGCCTCTTGGAAATGATCTTTTGCAAGTGCAAAAAAAAGAAACAGCCTTGTTTTCCTATGGTTATGATCATATATGTAGTTTCTTTTTTGTCTTCTTTTTTTTGCTGCAGAGGAATGATCAAATGCATAATTTCTGAATACAACCCATCTTCATCTCATCTGCTGCCAATGTTATTTTAGTGCTGGTCAGCTTTTCGAGATGTCAGCAACGCAGTTAGAATAGGAATTCAGGACTACAGTTGCAACTAAATGATGTACCAACCTGGATGAGAGTAGAATAACAGTTGAATTTTTCATTAAGCTCAAGTACCCCTATGGATAACACGTGCTGCTTTGTGGTGCATGAGGTCCAGGCACGATTGCATGACTTAGCTGTAACCTGACTATGGTCAATCTGGTCAGACCAGAAGATTTAGCAATATATAGATGGATTTCTTTATTTTTTGGTGGAAGTGTAACAATATATAGATGCGGTTGCAAAATATTCAGTAGATTAAAATGAACATAATTGTGCTTTCTTTTGAGGTTTTTCTTTTATTTTATTTCTTTTTCTTCTTCTTGTCTTCCCCCAACTTTTGGCATCCCAATTAGAGTGTCATTCTTCATTATCTAGTAAAGAGTAGTCAAGAGGAATACATAGAAATCCAGATATTCTTTTCAGTTCTCCTTCCTGATTTATGGCCAAGGGCTGCAAGCTGTTGCAGTACCTGCATCATTATATCATTGAGTTTAATTCAGCACGGTTTAACATTTAGAGTTACAAATACAAGTTGCATGCTTAGTTCATAATGTCGCTATCTCTTGTATCTACTCTATATCTTATTGCTTTTCTGAGCTGCAGATGGCAATTTTGGTTGGTCCATGTGAGAACAGGAGCATGTGTCCCATCCAAGCCAAATCTGAGAGTCATGTTAACAGCACAGGTAGTGGTGTTTTATTTAGTTAAAATGGATATAGAATAAGAGAAGCATCTAGATACAAAGACAATCTCTCGCATGTTATACCAACTTGGCATAGACAACTAAAATGTCCTGCCTTATATACCTGTTAATTAAGACCAAGTTAATATGAGAAACGCACATATAAAATGTGTTTATTTTAGATAGGATCTCTGCTGATAATGTCCACATTTCAGAGTATATGAATTGTTTATTACTATTGGAGCACTTGCCTTGCCTTGCCTTGCCTTTTGTTTATAAAATGCATAAAAAGAAGCGAACCTAAATTGACTGCAACCCAATAAGCTAACATCTGTTCTTGTGCCAGCTTAATTCGTATGTGCTGCAGAGGGCCTACCCAATTCCATAATTTAAATTTGATAGTTCAAGGAGTAGCCAGTATGCAATCTCACTCACTGTCAATATCTTTCTTAAAAATGGATTGCATTCTGTGTTCTAGGGAAACAAGTTATGAGCTTCATATGAATGGTGATATTGCAAAAATCTCTAATGGAGATCATTTATTTTGAGCACCGAACCCACTTTATATCCAAAATATGCCACTTTTTTCTATATATGGTTGTAAGAGATGTGAACAGAAAATCCTAGAAAGGTAACTTTAAGAGATGCAAGAGCACTCTGTCAGAATTAGAATTTTTAGAAGTTTAAGAAATACATATAATTATGAGTGTTTTTCTAGATTCAATAACTCTGCTTCAGTCAGAAGCTAAAAAACATTTCTCAATCATTGGGGACCAGAAGTTTGCTATATTAAAATGCAATGGGTTATGTGGTCATGTTAAATAATTCCAATTGTGATGATGCAATAGGTTAAGGAAATTTTAATGAGTATTTCACATGCATGTAAAGATACACTCTAACTTTGTATTGAGTGAAAGATTGTGCAAATTTTATGCCCCTTTTTTGTACCTAACTATATCTTCTGTTGATACGTTCTGGCTTTAAAGCCATCCTTTTGTTTTTCACATTCTTCTTCAATTTTTCAATGATTTCCTAAACTTATAACCTTGCCCTCCTGCTCCTTTGTCGGGTCATGGTGTTCCGGCCATGTTGGTATGGTACGCACCCCTGTATCTATTTGGTTTTGAATATTTGAAATACCACAGTATGGTACAGTATGATGCACCTTGTTAAGTCTTGTTACAGGGAGTATCATACGATGGTTGGTAGATTTCTAACTGCCATCATATTAGGTTTTAGTGCTTAAAGAGTTAGCATATGGTTGACCTAAGTCATTGGTTGGCTTTGGGCTGGACTGGATCCATGGACAATAAATCTTAATTCCCTGACTATCCATTGGTTTTGGATTTGATGTTTGAGACTTGAGCATAGCCTGGCCGAGTCCATATTAGACAAAAATATTGGATAGCTTGATAAGAAGCCCATCCATTTGTGGCCCAGAGCACAAGAAATTTTATTAAGCTGTTACTTGACCAATAGATTATAGAAGTCCTGCTTCTTTTGTTTCCCATTTCTTTTCTTCACTGGGTTTCTTATATAACTCGTGTCATTGAGCTATAGAGTTTTGCCTGTAATTCAACTATAACGGCTGACAACGACCGTTATAGGAGCCATTATTTCATTCCACAAAAAATTAATTAAAGCTGGACTAGTCAAACAATGGATGTTATTCTATCACAACAGTCAATCAGAGAGCATTTGGAAGCTATTCTATTGTTCTGATATTGTTAATAAAGGAGTTAGCAACCAGCGTGTGTTACAATAGTTGTTTTTTTATTCTGGTTGGCAGAAAGACTGGTGAATCACTGGTCAAATCAAAGAAATGGACATGATAAATCCATATATATGTATGGAATTTATTCTTGTCGACCATGTTTAATGGTCGGTCATATGGTTAATGGTTACCTAACCATGCACTAAGAACGAGCCAAGGGAAAGGTCTAATGGTGGGTTTGTATCTTAATAGATCTGCACCAGAACCTGTTGCACTGAATATGCTTTCCAGATATCTTTTTGGTGATCATATGAAACTATTTTAAAGCTTTTCAATCCAAAAGATGACCAAATGGCTGTACCTAATTTGACCGGGTGTTATTAATATTGCTGGTGTAGTTGATCTTAGAGCTCAGCAATTTCATCAGAACCCAAAGCCAAAGGAGGAAAATAAAATAAAAAGAAGTCAGCAAAGAAACAATAGAGCTTGGTGTCAGCTTCATGGCATCTTCTTTGGATGATTTCATCGAAAAGTCACTTGATATAGATTTTAACCTTTCTGTCGTTATTTAATATCATGTACTCACTCCCCAACTTTTGAGAAGTTCAGAAGTTTTCTAACGGAAGGCCATGTCATTTTCCAATAGGCTGGAGGCAACCCAGGCTCCGTCCCTTTGCTCTCAAAGCTCACCAAACCGCGTGGATTCTTCTTCCAACATTAATCAGTTTCAAAGCTTACAGAGTCTAACTTCAACAACTATGTTAGGAGATTCCTAATTAGAGATCATATAGGCAGGCTTATCTATGCAGCTGGTATTTCTAGATATGGCAATTTATTGCATCCCATTGGGCACTCCAAAACCGACCAGGAATAGATCCATGGTGGACTCCGAACCCAATCTAGAAACATATTTGTTTTCAATAAATTTCCTCTCTAGCGCAAAAGAAACTGAATTGTACGTGAAAGAACAAAATTGATTTTGTAATTTATCTGACCTGTCTTGTCCAACTTGTCCTGTTTAACTCTAATCGTCCCATCCGGCTTTGAGACTCTATTCATCTTATCTCGCCTTGCCTTGCCTTAAGGCAAATATGGAATGGTTATAGATATTGATCTATCTGACCCATATCTGGTCTATTGCCATCACGAGGTATTTTCTTCAATATGCCTAACATTGAATTGAGAGCTGTACCGGAGGGCTTATGCCCTGCTGTAATCTGGTTCAAAGTTTCACAAGTTTGGGTTAATGGTTATGCTTAATGCTCCCAGTTTCAATCTTTTGTTGAAAGATACCTGGCAGTTCGGAAAAACTCTGCTACCATTCAAAGCCATACCTATCTTTAGATAGGAATCAACCGGCGGCGAATTAAGGCTCAGATGGTGAGGTTTATTGTGATGCAGAAGCTAACCTGCCCCTGTTTTGATTTTGGCCGTTGATGCCTATGGACCCTTTCCTCTTCTGTATTTTCTTCCCTAAGGTCCTGCCTCCCTTGTATACCCCAAAAGCTATATAAAAAATATAAATAAAACAAGTAAAGTCAATAAATAAATCACCAACGGGCTGGACCACCCCTCGGAAGCTTAGCAATTCAGGTATATTGCTCAACACTCATTCAAGGAATGAATTTATTCGAAAGCTTATTGATTCAGATGGTGAGACATTGAGACTAGTAATAACTTTGATTAATTTTTATAACTCAAACAATCAATATCTTATGCTTCGATAACCAGTGTCTTAATACACACCTGACCAACAAAGTGGAACTTTTAATACACGATAGACGAAAGCAAACACAAAGATATGAAATACAACAGTAGTTTCAAGTAAAAATAGAGCCAATCTCATAACTTTAAACGCCTTTCCTGCTATCATTTCTAATATAGGTGGTATAACCATTCATAAGTGTCGCTGGTCCCCCTTAGTTAACCTTCCTGCAATTCTTCCTAATCTGACCACTGCTTCCTGTGAGGGGGGTAATATCTCCCATGTTGATCATGCCGGTGACAAAGTCAGAGCTGAACGTGCTAGGGTTATTGCTGTAAGTCATAACTTGGGAGTCGGTGGATCCACCGTTGAACAGCTCTTGGTCTGAGTGGAGGAGGCCCTTCTTGTTGATGAGATTCTTATAGTAATTGTTGTCGAAGCATGTCGGAGTCTGGAGATCTAGAGGTGCCAAGTTGTTGTCGCCGGAGCCGGAGGTGCTCGGGCAACTCATCTGCCTTGTCTTGGCAAAGGAACTATCTATATCGGTGTCGTTGTATATGTGGGCTCTAAAGTTGAGGCATCGTGCTTGCCCAATGGTGTGGCCACCTGCAGAAATATAATTAGGATTCTTAAGAAACTAGAATATGATTAAGATATGTACATGGTCATTAACCATGAGATTAACTTACCAGTCTTGGAATTAAGTTAATTTGACTGTTTTTTTATTGGATAAGTTAATTTGATCATTGTATTGCTTATGTTGTCCATAGCACAATGTAGGACCACTAATACTTGCATAATATATTATTAAGGTAGCAGGTAATTACATACGACCTGGATATCAACTTCATGCTGCTACCCGTTTAAATTGATGTTGTACCTTCTTATGTGGAGCATGTCTCCTTTTTTATTGAATGGACGTGGAGCGTGTCTCTTCTTTTTCAATTACATGTCACGTTTTAGAGTTGTCATTGATGCAGATGGTGTCAGTTCATATGAGACATTTGTGTGATGCTGGTAGCTGACACGTAACCTACACACTATTACTTCAAGTAAAGATTTAGAATTCCACATGGTCAGGATATGCTAGAATGATAAGAAGTCATTAGAAGATGGACGGTCATCAAATAAAATGGTCCGAGCATGTAATGATTGTTCATCTTTGATAGCGATCCATAAGAGATATATAGTACTCTACGGTGTGGTTCATACGGAGCAGGGGATCACAGTTAGCCAGTATTATACTCTCCAATAAGCAATTGGAAAAGTAATATAGGGACATATATCTTGTAAAAATGGAAAAGAAAGAAAAGAAATTAATTAATCACATACGGCAACGAATGTTGGTTGGTTATGAACTTTAAATTAGAACATTTTTTCATGTCTCTTTCTCCTATGACACAAAGTCAAGGTGATCGCCCACTCATTCCTTAATTGGGGAGGGAAACTCGGGGAGAGAACATTGTGCTACAGCCAACCATATTGATTAAAATGCATAACAATATGTTTGCATTATTTAATCTTGTAACGTGTGAATGACTTTGATGATTGGTTTCATACCAGAGAGGGCAACCATGTCCTTTGTGGAAAGACCCTGAGCTGCAAATTTAGAGATGAGATTGCTGAGGCTGGAGTTAGGAGGAGGGATGTTGTTGTTAGCTCCAGAAAAGCTTGCTGTCGTTGAATCCCTCCTCCCCAACTTCACATCCCAGTTTGGTCCTCCAAGCTGCAAGACAAGCTCTCTTATTTAGTTAATCAAAAGACTATGTTAATGAACAAGACCAAAGAACAGTGGATGGATCGGCACTCACAATGACCACCGAGTCCCTCGCAGTGATGGCCAAGATATCGGCGCACGAAACAACACCGGGGCAAACCTTCTCCACTGCGGCCTTTATATTGTCCACCACGTCGAAACCCCTCACCGAGTTGTTATTTGGTACTGCAGTCTTCTCCCCATGAAAGTGGGTGTGTCATCCAATAGTAGGGACCCATCGCAACCCTATAACAAAGGTGTAACATACTTGGTATAAAGTTCTAAAAGAGTTTACTCAAAAAGTTGAGGCATTGGAAACCCAAAAAAAAGAAAGCAGGCTAAGTGATATATATTAGGAAGGGTGAGATGACTACTTGGACAAAGCAATCATGGAAGAAGAGGCGAAGAAGAGAGGCACCCATGCGCTGCTCCTTCGCTATTGCAGCCTGAACGACGGGTTTCACAGCGCTGAAGACTTGGGGACAAGATGATGCATAGAAGTTAGTGGAGAGCTGGGCTGAGGTGCCCCAAGGAGGAGAAGAACAAGTGCTAGAGGAGCAAAGGTCAATGTGGAGGAGAAAGCCATTGGAAGGATAGGAGCGTGCTAGGCTTGAGGAAGGCCATGCCAAGTACTAGGCCCATTATATAGAAGTGTGAGGGTGTGGGGCTTGATTGGATCTTGGCAGCATCATTAACTTGATGTCCAACTTACCTAATCCCTCAAGACTTGTTTGCATGCAATCACTGGGTAGTAGATATGGAATCAACGTAGAACAACATAGATGGTCGGCTGTTGGCCTTGAAAGGGTCCATCATCGACTGGAGTTAGGCTTCTGGGGGTGGAACTGTCAAAAGGAGCGTCGGCTCGGATGAAGCCTATTTGCTTTTCTTGTGGTGGAGAGGTCTCTTCTGATAGGTGGCCAAAAGTAGTGTTGGACCATCTCCAAATGGTGGTTTTTGTGGTGTTGAAGAATATCTAATACTTTTATTAATTAGAACACGCTTAAGTAACTCAAAAAATCACTTAATTGGTTGGTGTAGTGCCATTGGTCCCTTGTGCGATTGATGCAATGAGTGACCATTTTGAGTAGTTTTTTTTTTTGAGTTATCGTAGGATTGCTCTTAGTAATTGGTGTCTCATGAGTTGTTAGGATAAGAGCAAGGGTTCAAAATAAATAGTGAAGGTAAATGCCACAAGAGAGATTAGTTGGGATGTCTTGTCCTGAAGAATCGTGAGGAAACCTAATTCATACTATATTGTAGTGTTACTTGATTTACACTTCTAAGGGTATACTTCCATTATAGTGGAGTAATACTGGAGAATTTGGTGCTTGTAACATGCAATGTGATGTGCGACGTACATATCCTGTGCAATTGAAATACCGTTTATATAAGAAAAAAATGCACTGAAAAGCAGGGGCTGATGTTTGCCACATTGTTTATGTGATGATAATAATATGATGCTTCTTAGCAAATAAATAAATAAATAAATGATGCTACTACCTAGATGACAAATAAGTAACACCCTATAAGCTTTGTGGTTCCCTATCTCACAAAAAACAGAGACATTAGGTATATAGACATTAAAAAGAGAACAAGACGTGTGTATTTTCTCCTCAAAAGGAAGTGTTTTCTTTTCTTTGGAAGCATCATGGCATAATTATTTGGGATGAAGGGATAGACCAACCATCCACTGTGGAAAATTAAAAGATGCGCCAGCTTGCAAGATGTTGTTGTCCATTGTCTTAAAAAGAAAGAAGATATTTCTGTTCTCTTGGAAAAGATGAGGAAAAAAAAGAAAAGAAAGGAGGGAGACCATAAAAAAAGGAGAAAGACAAAAAAGAGGAATACGAATACGGTCACTTGCCATGCCAGTGCTTTAAGTACATGGGGAGCAGTTTTCTAACAAACTCAAAAACAAGTTCTACAGTAATAACCTTTTTTGCATTAACAACAATAACAACATTTTTTAACTTTTATTGGTTGATATTGTTTTTCTTCCCTTTTTTTCATTAAAAAGAAGAAAAAGCAAAAGTCCTTTTAAGGATAATTAAGGGCATGTTGCTTCATTAGATGAGGATATATATTCAGACATGGAAAACCTGGCTGTTGAACTCATATTAGTCTGATTAATTGTTACAAGAGTAAAACTCTTGTAAGGCAGGAAACAGGAGATGCTAGAAATCTGGAAAAGCTGGAATTTTCTAGTTTATTCTAGAGTGTCTCAGCATATTAAAAATCATAAGTAACCTCTTCTAATATGGGGAAGAAAGATCTGAGACAATGCTTAGCTAGAAAGATAAAAAGGACACACAATGCTATAGAAATTTGCTCACACAACCCTCACAAACAACTCTGAGGTAACAGGGTTGGTGTCTAGATAAGCATGATCATTTGTGAAGGCCATATGCATTAGGGGCAGACTAACACCCTTGTAATCAAAAAAAGATTCAGTTCTCTGTCTTTTGCCTTTGGAAATGATGTGACACAAACAAATGAAAACTACTTAAATTGCCTGCCCAACCTCCGCCCCTACGAATTACTTTAGCAACTTTGGGAGTAGGCAATCTTTGTTCTTCTTTAGTAGATATCCAACTCTATTTAATTGTCTAGTCAAAACATACGGGTTAGTTTAGTATGTTTTCGGTAGAGAAAGTTGAAAGGGGAAACAAACAATTGATTATCCCTGTTTGAATTGATTAATAGGTTTTATGAGATGGTGAGGTTTGAACTTCTAAGAAAGGGACAGAAACATGATTCATGCTAGCAATTAGGCTGCTACAAGCTTTTGTCACTTAATCATCCTTCATTGGTCAATGGCTTTAAATACATGCAGATAAGCCAAACTGCGCATTCTTTTCATCAGTATGCATCTAAGTATAGACTAATCGAGACGGCGAACAAAATGTCTATGAATATAATAGCTAGAGGCATGTGCTGGGATGCCGCTTGTGATTTGAACTAGTTAGCTATTTCTTTAGGAAGAACTAATTCCCAACTAGATGAACCTTGCAACATGAGAACTATTCTACACTTTTGAATCCTTCTTTGTTTGACAATGGAGGCTCTTAAAGACAGAAGATATAAATCTTATACGTGCACAACATCTTAGTTATGAGCTTTCTTCAATTGGAATTTCTTTGCTTGACTTGCTCCAAGCTAGTTGTCTTGTGGGGATTAATTAGACCGGGGTAGTGCTCTTGTGACTCAATTGTGCGACTTATATTGATAATTTGATGTTATGCTGGTGTTCTTGAACTCCCCTGTAGAATTGTTAAAAAAAGGCCTTTTCAAAGGGTCACATAAAAGCAACACACGGGGATGAATGCATGCTACTAGCGGTAGGTTACATCTACAGAATAATTTATTGCCTAACTTGGAGATGAAGGGGAAAATGTAAGGAAATACGTGGAGGCTTGAGGAACTCAGTCAAGTCCTCAAGTGCCTAATGGTTCCATCTATAAAGTATTTCCATCATCTGAAAATTACCAAGTAGAGAAATGAAGAAGGTTGGAGTAACTGATGGAGGTCTTTGCTCCCACATTCTCAAGCTTCTCGAAATACTGGAACCCATCAATATGAGCAAATTCAGATTTTCTAAATTTTCTGAGATGATGATTATTATTATTATTAGAGATGTCTCTTCAGAGATCCGATAAAATTGAAATGATGTAGAGAAGATTAGCATTGCCCCTGATGACATGCACGAATCGAGAAATGATCCAAATTTTTTGAGATTATGAGACCAGTAACTTGAAAGATCCCTCCAGTTCCATTTTCCTCATGTTGCGGCCAATCCCTCGTCGTCTGGTCGTCGGAAGCGAGCGTCTGCAAGG
>KE504676.1:97076-110147 GCA_000441515.1 Elaeis oleifera | reverse complement strand
ACTGAATAAATTGGTGAGGCATACAAAACCAAAAAAAAAACTACTTTAGATTAGTAGACAGCTTAAATCCTAATCTTTGCTAATAGGTGCTTTCTTATAAAGTACACTAGCCAAAACAACCTCAAGTGAGATGAGATCTACCCAAAAGAAAAAAAATCCAGAAAGTTTATTTATACAAATGGGACATATACATGCTTGTAGATTTTTTTCCGGCTAACCTCAATCTTCGAAAGATCTTGATCTCACAGTTTAATTTTGAAGTCATGTGCTCATCTGTCCGTGTTTCGTGCTGCCATTGCAAAGCATTTTATTATTTTCCCAGTTTAGCTAACTTTTCCGAAGACATTTACCATAACCGAGTCATTTGACTCCAAATTTGGTTGCATGGAGACCTGGTGCTTAGAGCTAAAATTCCTATACAACGACAACGATGTTCCACAATAAAAAGTCATAAACTACCTAACTTCTTATCGACATATACAACAATAAAAAGTCAAAAAAATCTCCCCTAAGATCATGATCTTTTTGTCGATTTTCACCAATCATGAACACGCCAAACGAAGGACAGGATCGTTCAGTTTCATTAAGCCCGACAATTTTTTTCCTGAAAAGAATAAGTAGTAGACCAACAATGTATGAGGGGTGCAGGTTACCAATGGAGTAGAAAAATCAAATTTCTACTCTGAAAATGATATAGCGAACTCATTCTTCCTTTATTTTCTTGAAAAGGATAGCGATGACAAAAGTCCAACATGCTTCATGCTCAGACCCAATGAAAATATCATCTTTGATGGTGCAGTGAACATAAATTACACCTATCAATTCGACCTCCAGCTCTGTTCATCAAAAAGAATTTGACGACATCCAGCTTTGTGAACTTTTTGTGCATGTGTTCATGAACGTGCACTTCCTAATGAATCCAACTTGCATTCATTAATTATTACAAGGACTAATCCACGTTCCTGGAAAGCCTTCTTTTTTTTTTTTTTTTTGATGTAAAGGCAGGCCAGAAAAGCCAGCCAACATTAATTCCAGGAAAGGCTAGTTAACACTTTCACATAGTAATTAATTAATATTTGCAGATTTACAAAAATAGTTAAATACTAATTAAACACAGTAATCATAACCTCGTGGCGTTCCTTCTAGAATAAGTGGTTCTACTATTACGCTGGAGGTCACTCCTTGATGGGTGGCAATCAAGGCTACCATCACCTTTCGATTATTACGTGACGCCATTTTTGACCTCTTGTTGAACTGAGTGCGAGGGTGTGATGGATTGTTTTGCCCGCAAGACCAGCCATATCCTATTCCACCAATCACTCCCCACACGACATCTACTTCATATCTAACCATTCGGTCAGTATCTATTTAATGATAGAAAGGAAATCTGGAGGAGATTTGGACCAGCTGGCGGAAAAGCATCCAAAAGAAAGCAATATGAAGCTGGGCTGGAACTATCTTTCTATCAACAATCTGCTGGAATCTTCGGATAGAAAAGGAATAATCGTGCATTTAGATTGGAAGCAATGCCATCAGGAAGAATTAATCATGCAACAGCGCCTATTCTTGCTTCGTAGCTGGACTTCTTGCCACCTTGGAAAATACCAGGAACCAGTGCAAGTTCTTCTCAAGGCGCTATATAAATTTGAAGAGCATTTCACGACCCTTTAGTTCCGGAATCTTGCCGAGTTTTACGCTGTCATTCTTCACCAAGCCTCATCTCCCTTTGTTGTTTCCCTTTTTTTTTTCACTCCGATCTCTTGCGTTTGATCTAATTAACTCGCACTGGTGCGGACGGCTATGTGTTTTTTTTTTGGGTAATAACGGTTATGTGTATTTAAAACCAACCTGTAACTCTCTTGCATATAAGAATCCTAACAATGAATAAACAAATGGGTGGTTAACCCTTCCGGTTTCATCAAAAATATAAAAAAAAACTGCTCCATGATAACCACATTATTATACTGCTAAGAAGTCCAAGACATCCAACTGGTCCAACAAGAATAAAAACGAGGAGAGAGAGAGAGAAGTTGATTTTCCTTGCCGTTTGCTTGCATCTTACTTAAAGTGGAGGGAGGAGGCAGACGGGTGGTTGGCTTCAAACGCCAGTGTATGATTCTCTGTCCATGAATGTGGTGTTCAACTCTCTACCAAAAAAAAAATGTGGTGTACAACTCGAAGTGATTAGAAGACATGGTCAGGTATTATTAAGGTGGCAACAGGAGGCCAATGATTCAGTCCGCGATATTTAATTAGGTGTCGGCAACAATGATAACATTCTCCTTTTTGGGTTAAAGACAGGCCCTTCCATATGGTCTTTTATCTCTCTGTAAACCCACCCCCTGTAAATAGCTTCAGTTAACAATTAATGACAGATGGCTGTTCCTTTTACAGCCTCCCTTCCTTTCAGAAAAAAAAAAAAAGACAATAATAACATTCTCACACTAAAAAGGCTGATCTATTTGAGCCCTTTACTTGGATTTCCTCCTTATTTTTGTCTTTAGAACGGAAAAACAGATGTGATCAGAAGAATATGTTCAAGAAAAAAAATTTCCAATTCCGATGTGAAAAAATAATTTAATTTCAAAATTTTAGAGACCGCTTTTGAGAGAAGTTTGAACTGGTATTTTCTCCTTTGGAGACTAATTTAAACTAAACATATCAATAATTTCATGGGTTTATAAGAAAAATTTCACGGCTTGAAAATTGAGTTAGATGTGGAGCTTGAATACCACTACTGATTTATATCAATCCTGAACAACTTTACATATGAACCACTACTGAGCAAAAGATTTACATGCTATGGGTGAAGTTTGAACGACTTAACCTGAACCACTACTTATAAGAATTACGTGGTCGTATTCATCTCACTACATTCCATACTTAAAACACACGTAAAGGTTTCTATCATAAACATGTAAAGATGGTTTCTTGTGTGATGGATCATAGAAGTTGCTTTTAATAGTGAAGATCTTACTTTTCTAATCAGTAGATCTATTAGAAAATCATAACAGATTATTATATTTGCACATATGAGTATCTAGAAGGTGCTGTATATAGAATATTTTCTCGATCAATTATCGCATGTGCATCTATGGATGACGTTGGTAAGTCTAGCTCCAACAATTCAACAAATTTACTAGTCTCTAGTTAGACATTGATTCATGGCTACCTCTTTAGATCTTGTCGTTTAAATTGTATTCTGCAGGCTTAATTAGTTATTCTAGCTAATTCTAAATTACATAATGTTCCAGTGTCATTGTTGCTTGAATTATTATATCAGAAGGCAGGGGCATGCAAAGTCATGGGAATACATAAATTATTCTGGAATTGGGGTGGTTGATTTGGGAGACTAAGCCACTTGGAATTAGAAGCCGCTTTTTCACTTGTGCTAGCTGTATGTCACTATGAGTAATGTTTGCATTCCCCCAAACTTCGAACCTTCTTACGATTGTTGACAGCGGTATTTGTTTCAAATAAGATTACTTAAAGTTTTCTTCCATTCTGATGTTGGAGATTAGTTATCCCCCATGCAAGTAACCAAGGAAGATTGGTTTTCATGCAAAGGAAAAAGAAAGAAAAACCAAGGAAGATTTGTTCTGAGCTTTGACATGCATTAAAGTGCCAAACGTTATCACATGCATGAAAAGCTCTTTATATACAGTGGATTGACTATTAATTGTATCTCTTCATGTTTCCCCTTTATTGACTCTATCTGACCTCAACCTCAGACGTCTTAGGTTCCCGTTCTCACCAACCTCTTCTATGTCACGTTGAGGGGCGATGGATCAAACAACTTTGGGTTTATGCCATCCGATACATAGCCGCTCAATCTTGTCCCCATTAATTAAGGTTGGCTTCACGAATCCTCATTATCGAATGACCATCAACTAGGATCATGTCTGCTGTTGTTTCAATCTTTTTAATTCAACAAAGCCTATGTTTAGAGCAAATTTGGTGGGAGAGTTGGACTGGGAATGGAATAAAATGAGTGACTTCTATGATAGCTGTTTGGTTAGGAAGACTTCTATTCCTATTCTGATTTTGATGAAACGAAAATGTCCCAATTCTCTAAAACCCAATCAATACTCTCTTTTAGTATTTAAATTTTATTTCAATTCTGATTCTGATTTCGATCATAGACAAAATATATCGAAAGATATACTCATTTGATACCAATTCTAATTCATTCTAATTCCGAACCAAACACATCCGTTTTTTAAATAATTAAATGGAGAATATCAGATGTCCCACTGCCAGGCTCACAAACTTAAGAGTGGGCCCGAGTGTCGGCGACCTGTTGGGCCGGTATGGTTCACTCATTTTCTCATTCAAGCAATACCATCCGCCCATCCCACTTCATATAGGATTCACCGAGTGAACTTTATGCGTGCGTAATCAAAGTATAGATCTTGAGACAAATTTCAATAGTCATAATTGCAATGCGGGGGCCCCATAATGCGAGAGGTTTCAAGTTACCTAGTGAACTTTATTCTTCCTAGATACTTATTTAGGTTGGCCTTGCCCGCATCAAGGATTAGTCAGCCGTGAGAATTGGAGCATTCGCATGCTAAGTCATTTGACATCTGAGGGCATGAGGCCAAGAGTACTACAAGAAAGTCTTCGCCTCCAATTTGACGATAGGAAAATATTTGAATTAGAGCCACCACACGGGCTTCCAGATGCTCAATGGACTCGCATGACCCAGATCTGACCCATACATGGCCTGGCTTTTGCACGGACCATGCCTGAAGTTAAGATCCATGTGTCACACCTCTTAAACAACCAGATGGGGAATCGATGGATCTTGTAAATTGAACCCTGTCAGATAAATCTTGAATTGATCCATTTTGATCTGACAAATCATAGTCCCGAAAAATTAGACTTATGCAAGACCCACCAAATGATAGGTCTCTTCCAATTATAAATCCATGCTGAAATCAATAAAAGTTCTGATGTAGGTCGAGCTCATCTTAGGCCGCCCTCAATAGGATTGGAAGTGGATCAGGCCGGGCCGGGCCATATTCTTATCCGAACTCAATTCGAATTTTTTATTTTTGGGGCTTCAAGATGGACCTAGGTCTAAAAGTTTTTGAAAAAATCAGATCCGAACCTCATTCTAGCCTAGTCCAAACCCAATTAGGCCAACCCAATTAGATTTTTCTCTTTTAAAAAATTAAAAAAAGTTTTAACTCGCTTCTGCCACAACAACAATGACTATTGGGTCTCCGGCAATGATGACGACCCCTAGGAGGTCGAGCTTGGCTTGGTTGGCATTAGCGACATCGGCGAAGATGACTCCGAGATCTTTTAGAATTTAGATTTGAAGCGGTCAAAGTCCATAAAGCCATCGAGATCCCCTGGGCTGCCTCTAGGGCTCCCTTGAGCATGGTAGAAGAGGAAGAAAAGATCGACAGAAGGCCATCGAGATCCCCTACTGCCTCTAGGGCCCCCCTTGAGCATGGCAGAAGAGGAAGAAAAGATCGGCAAAGGAGAGAAAAGGAACAGGAGGTTGCCGATAGGGATGTTCACTAAATAGTTCAAACCGTTAAACTGAACCAGATCAAACCATTTTTATTAGTATGGTCTGATTTAAAACTAAATGATCTAGTTTGATTTATGATTTTCATATAAATAGTTTAACGGTTTGGTCTGATTTTACAAAATATTAAATCAGATCAAATCGTAAACTATAATATGTGTGTATATATATACTAATACATAAACCTTAGAATAGAGTCTAGCTTTTGGTTGGTTATAGGTGTTGTTATTGCGAGAATTCATCTGATGCCGGGATGCTGAAGTTGACTGATTTATGATTTTCATATAAAATAGTTTAACGATTTGGTCTGATTTTACAAAAATATTAAATCAGATCAAACCGTACACTATAATATGTGTGTATATATATACTAACACATAAACCCTAGAATAGAGTCTAGCTTTTGGTTGGTTATAGGCGTTGTTATTGCGAGAATTCATCTGATGCCGGGATGCTGAAGTTGACGATAAGATGGGCCTTTCGGGGGCATGACTTGCACAAAAATTCTAACCAGAGATGGCTTCAGCAAAGACCCTCTGACGCTCAAGTCAGAACTCTTATTCAACAGAAGAAAAAATGTAAGAGGCAACTGAATAATAACGTACCTTTTTGGGGGTCCTCTTTGAGTCTCTCTTATAGCAGAGAGTTAGAACTTCAGTTGATAAGGAGTTGGCGCGATCCCATATGATCAGGATGCGATTTGTAGGGTACGAGATTATCGCTCAAGATATTCGGGATGCGGTAGTTGTAGTTATCTTATCAGTCCGGTGATAGCTGTTACCTGGCAGGTGTGGTATTTTGAATAAAATTATCAATCGAGTGTTGTCGAGACAAGGATTGGTTGGCGACGACCAGCGGTCGGTTGCCTCAAAGCGCTATCGGATAGGAATGTATCAGGTCGAGATCTGTCTATTGGCACGAGGCTAGTCGGCTAGATATGATCGGCCAAGGAGGATACGTTGGCAATAGTGCACCATCGAGCACTCATCGGCCATAACTTGTCTACTCAGGATATGAGGCGTCAATCAGGTGGTTGCAGAAGACTAACTCAATAGGAGCCGTGGCTGACCATGAGTCAACGATGGGTTCTAGTAGATGGATCTGTTGAGTACAGTCATCTTGGACTCCTGATCTTTTCATGTAATCGGCCCATGCAAAATTTCTCTCAACACATGCCTCCCTACTCTCGAGTCCGACTTTAGTCGGACGAAAGGAGTACATCTATCTTCCTTAGGCTGAGGATGTTAAAAGGTCCTTCAGGAGTTGCGCCTAACTCTTTCCATCTTCAAGACGAGGTCAGAAATGAAACCTATACTTTTTCTCTTTTTTTTTGTAAGAAAGCAGTTATTAATGAGATAATATTTATCTTCCTAAATTCATGTTGTTTTCTTCGTTTGTCCAGTTACGTCCGTGCACTCTTGTCAAGTGTACCCCTTCAGTTCCTATTGTCGAAGCTTTATCGACGGCATCTACAACAAGGATCAAGTCTCATTTAGGTGACCTTAAAAGGAGCATTAAAATTTAAATAAGAAGGCTGCTGTCCGGAAGAAGAAATTGTCGAAGACCAAAAAAGTCCTAGACAAGACCTCGACAGAAGTTAATCGATTGGGGATGATCAACCGTCGGAGTATCGTGACGTATTCTGCTAAGAAAGATCGATTGGCGGCTGAATTCGCAAGGCTATCCAAGATTGTAGAGGACACCACCTGGGCCACCACTGTCAAGCAGTAGAACCTTCAATTTTGACTTCGCTGGTCTTGAAACAGGATCTCGAAACTAGAGTCATCGAAGACTACTACCAAATAGGTGAGAAGATGTTTCACCGATCATATGGCGCAGTTCCAGAAGGATCTCTATGCCGCTCTAGAGAAAATCTCTAAGCTTGAGCACTCGGGCAATGTGGTTGCTGAATATAGGCCGAGGGAAAGTCGACAGACAGTCACGAGAACCCGGGACCTGGTTGGACATGGATTGGGCGATCTCACATCTCCAAATGACATGGTCCAGCGCATGTTCAATGCAGGCTATACGACTGGATTCTGGACATGCCGGAATCGGAATAAGATGGCCTTACCAAGGCTCGACCTCTTTAGCTTTCTTCCGAGGGCGATGTCGAACCTTCCACTCCCTAGGGCAGGTCCGAGGGTTTGAGATTTGTGAGCTCAGCTCCGATGGCAAGGAGATCTGTGTAGAGATATCCGACAAAGCGTCGGAGACTAGAGCTCGTCGTAGTTAAATATAACGTTCTCTGACATCATCTTCTTGAGATGACATTATTTCTGCAATCATAATAAGTTATATATACACAATAGCAAATATTCATCTTGTGTCATCTTTTTTTTGTTGTGCAATGTCATTTGTCATTGTCGACCTTTGCTCAGAAGACCTCTTGTTTCGAATGAGAACTTCTCAGTACCTTTTCCATCGGGTCTCCCATGCATTAATTATGGATGGTCCTCCGACGTTTCATAATTTTCAACGTATTCAAGTCAGATTTGACCAGAGTGCATGAAAGCCATGGAGAATTATGGCTGCCACTTTTTTCAATAGAGCAATATTTGAGGAAGGATGTCAGGCTTGTGAGAGCGCGCCATGTGGCGGTATTCTAGTTCACTAAGCGTTGCTTGAATTGACTTCTGGAGTTGGGAAGACGTACCATTTATGATTCAAAGGGTGGCTACATTTAATTGATAATTGGTGTGGGTGCTGGTGCCTATAAATAGAGGTTGATGGTCGGTAGGACTTCACCTTCCACTTTCCTTTCTGTAGCTTCTGTAAGTACTCTCCTTTTTTTGTCCTTATGATGCCATCCAAAAAAGCTATCAAGGATTGAGTCAAGGAGAGGAGGGCCACCGAGAGGGAGGTGAGGGGACTCGGGCAGTCCTCCCACATGATGCCGTCCATCTTGCGATCTCCGCCATCCTCTGGAGGTGAGGGTGCCCCCCAGGCCGGGAGGAACCCCTATGCCGTCTGGGAGCACTGCATCAGAGACTACAAGGCCTTTACGATATTCGAGAAGGATGCCACCGACATCACTGCCACTACCTTTGTCCTCAGGTTCGAGAACTATAAGGCCCACTTGTGGCAGATGATGTCGCAGCTGGACCTCTACTATCTCCTCCTCGAGAATAGTGACGAGAAGGTGGAAGCTTTTTCTTCGGATGAGGATTGAGCTCTCTTTGCCTTTCCTTCCCTTCTCTTCTCTTTTTTTTTGGGAGGGGGGGGGGGTGTGGTGCTTAAGGCACCACTCTTTGTATATATTTTAATGAAAAGTTAGTTTGCCTCTTTTTTGTGTGTCATAGGTGTATGTTTGTTCCCGATTGATGATTATCCTTTCTTTAGATTGATTAGAGATCATTGCATTCAAATCTAAAATCAATCAATGGCTCCTTCAATTGACTACACTGATTAGAAGCTGTCTTTTGATTTCAGCAAACAAAGCCAATCATAGGCTGTCTTACGTCTTCAATGACTAAACCAATCAAAGACCGTCTTATGTTTGTAATGACTAAGCCGAACAAAGACCATCTTATGTTTGCAATGATTAAGTTTATCAAAGATTGTCTTATTTTTGATGAGCAATAAAAGACTGTTGTTTTTAGAAAGAAAATTTTATTGAGGAGAGTCATGTGATATATTACTGACAGTAGATTCGGAGGTTCTCCAAATTTCATGGTCGGAAGAGTACTGTCCCATCCAGCTGTTTCAGTCAGTAGGTTCCTAGCTTGATGACCTCATCCACTTGGTATGGACCCTCTCAATTTGAGGTCAGTTTGCCTCGCTCTCCAAGTTGTGATATCTCCACCTTACACAAGATCAAATCGTTGATCCTGAAGATTTTGTTTCGAACTTTGTTGTTGTAATACCGAATGATCTTATGCTGATAAGCCACCATGCGGACACACGTCCTCTCTCTGGCTTCTTCGAGTAGATCTGGGTTAGCACACAGCCTTTCGAGTTGGCCTGATCGTCAAAATTCTCAATGCATGCCAATGAAACTCCAATCTCAATGAATATTACTGCTTCCATCCCAAAAACCAAGCTGAAAGAAGTTTCTCCTGTTGGAACTCTTGGCATCGTCCTGTATGACCAAAGTACATGATGAAGTTCATCGACCTAAGACCCATTGGTTTTGTCCAACCTTATCTTTAGGCCTTATAAAATAGTGCGATTTGTTACCTCAACTTCACCATCGGCTTGAGGATGGGCGATAGAAGTAAGGTGGTGTGGTATCCCATGCTCCTCATAGAATTTCTCAAATTTAGCCCCACCCATTATGGGTAATCAGTACTCGAGATAGACCTAACCGACATATGATCAACTTTCAGATGAAGTCTACTATCCCTACTTCTGTAATCCGGGCCAATAGTTTGGCTTCTACCCATTTAGTGAAGTAGTCCACGGCAATGAGCACAAATTTGTGCTGACCTGACACCTGTGGGAAGAAGCCAAGGATATCTATCCCCCACTGCACAAATGGCCACGGGGTGCAGATAGAAGTGATCGGCACGACAGGCAATCATTGTATGTTAAAATTTTTTGGCGCTTATCACATTATCGCATGTAATCTTCAGAATCTTTCTGCACGGTCGGTCAGTAATAACCCTGCCTGAGGAGTTTATAGGACAGTACTTTCTTGCCAATATGACCCCCGTAGATATCTTTATGTACTCTTCTGAGTGTATAATCGATTTCAGATGGTCGTAGATACTTTAGGAGAGGCAATGAATAAGACCTCTTATATAATTTTTTCTTGTGAAGGAGATAATTAGCCGACTGATACTTGATCTTTCGAGCTTCTTTGGACCCGCAGGTAATATTCCATCTCTAAGATACTCGACCAATGGATCAATCCAAGAGGGCTCCTCATCAATCTACAATATCGTTGTTGGCTCCTCAATGCTCGACCGATCCATCACCGCAAAAAAGGTTATCCTAGACAACTCAGATGGTATCGACATCGCTAATTTAGATAATAGATCCATTCTCAAATTTTTGTGCTTGGTACTCGCAGAATTTCAAACTTGTCGAATGCAGATGCCAAGTCTTTGATCTTCTAGAGATATTTAATCATGTTGTCCCTCTGGACTTCATAATGGCCTTAAATATGCCTGACAACCAACTGCGAGTCACAGAAAGCCTTCAAATTTAGTATTTCCAACTCCTTGACTATTCAAAGCCCCGTGGTAAGGCTTCATACTCAACCTTATTGTTTGCTGTTGGAAACTTGAAGCACAAAATGTACTCGACAATCGCTCTTTTTGGACTCGTGAGGATCAATCCTACCTCGGATCCTCTAGAGTTGGACGAGCCGTCCACGTACATTGCCCAAGAATCACCATTAGCTTCTGAAGGGCCTTCGTTAGTTGGGACATGTGGCTATGCCTCTTTTGCCCAGCTGGTTCGTCTGAAATGGTGTATTCGGCCATAAAGTCGGTCAAGATCCGAGCTTTGATGGATAGTCAGGGCCTGTACTGGATGTCGAATTTTGAGAGCTCAACTGCCACACTTTAAGATTCGTTCGAATGTGTTGGCCGATGAAGAATGTTTTTATTAGTTGATCAGTTAGGAGAATGATGGTGTGAGCTCAGCTTTCGAGCTGCGATGAGAAATTTGTAAGCCAGCTTTTCCAACTTTGAGTATCTTATCTCTGCATCCCTTAAGATTCAGCTGATGTAGTAGACTGGTCTTCGAATTTTATTCTACTCTTGGACTAGCACTGTGCTCATAGCAACAAGTGAAACTGTAAGATATAAATATAATTCTTCATCAGAGTCAGGCTTACCGAGCAGTAAAGCAGAGCTAAGGTAGTTCTTGAGGTCGGCAAAAGCCTTTTGGCATTCCTCAGACCATTAAAATTTTTTGATTGCTTTAGGACTTAGAAGAAGGGCAAACACCGCTCAGCTGATCTTGAACAAATCGATTCAAGACAGTGACTTTTCCTGTGTGGCACTATACCTCTTTGATTGTCCTAGGGTGAGTCATCTACTGCACAGCCTTGATCTTCTTCGGATTGACTTCTATTCTTTGGCTGGAGACCATGAAGCCCAAGAACTTTTCGAAGGTAACTCCGAAAGCATACTTGACTGGATTCAGCCTCATCTTATACTTTCACAGGATGGCAAAGACTTTTTTAAGGTCATTAATGTGGGTCCTCATAGATTGGCTCTTAGCAAGCATGTTGTCCACGTATACTTCTATATTACATCCGATATGATCTTTGAAAACTTTGTTCACAAGATGCTGATATATTGCATTTATATTTTTCCAACCAAAGGGCATGATCCTATAACAAAAAAGACCTAGTCAGTAATAAAAGACGTCTTGTCCTCATCTTTAGGCGTCATCCGAATTTGGTTATAGCTGGAGAAGATTGTTGGAATTCGAAGTTTGGTGCATGTATATGTGTTTCAAATCTTTATTTTCTAAACACCGCAGCAGAGAACAAGATTAAAACACTTTTAATTTGAGTTATGCATGCATGAAAACATAAAACCATATGGATCTATTTCATATACTGAAATTGATGTATGCTGAAATTCAGATTGTGATCAAATCACATACCTGTTTTGCAATCCTCTTCTTCAAATCTGGATCTGAAAGAGAAGAGATTTTCTCTTAGCCACACAAATATTCGACCTCTATGAGTATCCACTCGAGATCATTCTGGAACAGTTCTCTTTAATCTGAATTTTTTCTCTAAAAATTCAGTCTGTTGAATCTGTACGAAGCCTGGATCGCGATCAACACTTATCTATTTTCTTGATCTTCTTCTTCTCCTCTTCTTTAGAGTTTTTCTTTACTATGTGCTACTACCAGATGCTAGAAACCAGCAAGAAAGAGGCATCCAACAATCTTGAATGTGGAACACCTTGGGACGCATGTCCCAAGAGAAGGGGCGTGTAGAACGCCCAAGAGAGAAGAGAAAAGGGAGGAAGAGAGGATGTGGAGACCTTCTATGGGCATAGGGGCTACTGGTTTGGATGATCTAGGGATCTTAGGGGAGGTCCCTTTAAATAGGCATAAGAATTGAATTCTATTCAATCTCATAATACAAGTCCTACTTACATTGAATTTTCTAATAACTTAAGTTATCCAACTTACTTTAGGAGACCCTTTAGGCACCAACAATTGGGCCCTTGCATCCATAATTAGACACCCCAAAACACACCCAAGAGATGCCCCATAGGAGAACTAAAGATCCTCTAATCAATAGACACACCCAACTTGATCAAATCAAGATGACGCCCAAGAATAACTATCAAAAAAATTAATTAGAGACTTGCACCCTTAATTTATATGATCCATAATCTTAAACACCCAACAATTAGAGTCTTATGAATCTTATTCATGTAGGCTATTAGCAGGTAATTAAGTTAGAATTATCTTATCAAATAAGTAATCCTAACAGAAAGATGAATTGGATCCAACCATATGCTAGCAAGGTTACCATGAACCCAATAGGTTTCTCTAAACTCAATTGACACTTCATAAGCTCAATTACTTATTCTAGGCCTAATCCCTTTGTT
>KE504676.1:51642-68189 GCA_000441515.1 Elaeis oleifera | reverse complement strand
TAGTCACTAAATACCGTCACTAATATTTTTAATTTTTTAAAATTTAATTAAAATTAAAAATAATTAGTGATGAAAAAATTTCATCATTAAAGCCGTTGCTAATAGCCTTATTAGCGATGGCTAGGGTTTCCATCACTGATAAGGATATTTAACGATTAGATTTTTTCAGATTGACTGTTACGACGAAATTAGTGACGATAAGGTTATTAGCGACGGCATGTGGACTATTAGTTAATAGTCTGAATTCTTGTAGTGGAGTAGTGGAGAAAGCTCAATCAAGGATGGCATCGGTCGCTCTATGGAGGAGCATCGCAGTCCTAAAAATTTCAAGATGATCGACGAGATCAACGGTCCCATCATAGATCTCAAACTGTGGAACCTTGAAATGCCAAGAGAGAGGCTCCTACATAATCCTTGGAGTAAAGGGAGGGTCATTGTTGAACCTGTCATAAGGTGCCGAGGGGGTGTGGCAAATCACATCGATCCACTCATCGATCTCTTGAAACCATCTTTCAATAGTAAGGTCTCAAGCGGTGCAAGCTTCGAAATGCTGGAGAGATTGCCGATCAAAAATTGAATCATGCCCTGATCAAAGATTCAAAGATTGCCACCTTCCTAGTTCCTAAGTTTTGAAGCAGCTCTGACGGGTCTGCCTCCTCTCTGAGCTCTACGGAGGTACTCGTGGCTGTTCTGGTGGTGACGGTGGCTGTGAAACCAAATTTGGTGGTGGCGCTGCCAAACGGAGTGCGGGGATAGCTTGATCAGGCTACAGTGCTGCCGGTGGAGGTGCAAGAATAGTTTGGATCACCTGAACGACAGCCGTCAAAGTTTGAACCTACTGGAAGAGCAGGTTGAATTGGTCCATCGTGATCAATGTCGACTAGACTGGCGGAGGAGTCTCCATCACCGATGGTTGCATCTAATTGTTGGCTTGGCTCTCCACCAGCCAAGAGTCAGTGGCATTCGTGTGACGAAATGAAACTCTCTATGGTGGAATGATGTCTTGGTGCTCTCAATCTACGCTCCTCCAAGTGAGTCAGAATCCTTCCTCTAGTACCAATCTATTGATGCGAGAATTCATCTAGCATCGAAACGCTAGAGTTGACGGCAAGATGGGCCTCCCAGGGGCATGACCTGCACAAAAGTTCTAATCAGAGATAGCTCCGGCGAGGACCCTCCGAAGCTCAAGTCAAAACTCTCATTCAACAAAAAGGAGAGCATGAAAGGCAGAATAATGACGTACCTCTTTGGGGGTTCTTTTTGAGTCTCTCTTATAGCGGAGAGTTAGAGCTTCAGTTGGCAAGTAGTTGGTGCAATCTCATATGATCAAGATGTGATTCGTGGGGCACAAGATTGTCACTCGAGATATTCAGAATGCGATGATTGTAGTTACCTTATCAGTCTAGTGACAGCTGTTGTCTGGCGAATGTTGTGTTTTGAATAAAATTACCAACCGAGTGTTGTCGAGACAAGGATTGGTCAGCGATGACCAGGAGTCAGTTGCCTCAAAGCACTACCGGATAGGGACGTACCGAGCTGAGATCTGTCTATTGGTGCGAGACTTGTCAACCAGATATAATCGGCTAAAGAGGATACGTCCGCAATAGCATACCGCCAAGCAATCGTCGACTATGATCTGTCTGCTCAAGATGTGAGGCGTCAATCAAGCGGTTACAGAAGACTAATTCGGCAGAAGTCATGGCTGACCATGAGTCGGCGATAGGTTCCAATAGGCAAATTTATTGAGTACAGTCGTCTTGGGCTCCGGATCTTTTCATGTAATCGGTCCGTGCAAAATTTCTCCAACAAGCGTAATCTTCACTTTAATGATTCTAGAAATCGGAACTATACATTGATCCGAAAGCTATCCTAATAATTTCAGTCTTTATTTAGCTAGAATATATTTTTCTCAAGATTTTTCATCTTTCATATTGCAATATGTCAAGTCATTAATCAAACCAGATCAAACCGTAATTCAACGGTCTAGTCTGGTATGATTTGAGTGATAAAATGGTCCGATTTGATTTATAAAATTGACAAACTATAATTTATTGATTTGGTTTAAAATATCCTCAAATCAGACTAAACCAGACCGTCTACACCGTTAGTGATCAATAAAGATGAAAAGGCCATTATCGCCATCGCTGTCGGAGGTGGAGATGTCGATGCCGTTCATGGCAAGGATGTCAATGAGGTCAAGGTTGTTGGAGATGACTACTATGGTGCGGCGGCCATCGACAGCAGTAAGCTAGAGGACACCACATTCTTTGCTGAAGCAAACGCACTCCACCTTACCTTCTTGACTGGAGCCCTCGGGGAGGTCTGGGGAGGCTAGGGCTTGGGTCAACAGGGACTGGGAGAAGGAAAATTATTGCATGCATAGGTCCAAGTGGACCAGGTTAAATCCCGGAGCATATAATACAATAAATAGCGCACAATTGAAAATTGGTGAAATACAGGGATAGCATGATGTGTTATCCACTGTGGGGTTTAACGCAGTCCAATGGCACCTGGTGCATGCAATACGAAGCCCTGGGAGAGAGGACTCAACCGGGCTCTTACAGGTTGGACTTTGGATTTGGGTTGGACCAAATTAAAGTATATTTAAATCCGGCACAAAAGATAATTAGATCCAGTCCAACCTAAACTATTTCAAACCTAGTCTGAACCTGATCTAAATAGCCCTCGGGCCCACCCGAGCTCAGTTTCAATCCTAGCCCACCGTCAGTCTGCCCTAAAGCTGGCAAATCTCCTAGTGACGATGCCAGCGTATTAGCATTTATGGCGCAACCAGCAATTCTGCTGCTCCCAAAGAAGACTGCAACCCACCGGAGCAATGACCAAACTACAAGTCCAAATGGTTACTTACCTTTGCATGGCAATCCGTGATGGTTTTTATCAAATAGATGTTGGACCATTAGGAGCAAACTTTTGCAGCTACAAGGGATAAGCTTCTATAACAAGGATGCATCCTTGAACCTTGTTACAAATCTCACCACGCAATGACCGTCAACAAGACGTTCAAACCTCAGAAATTATTGAGATTCTGTTTAGCATGACATTTTTACCACAACACAAAATATAGTTTTCGTACTTTTCCTTACCTTCCATGCCATACTCTAATGGAGATACTGAATTCTGCTATCTTTTCAGTCTGAGCTAATTCTGCTATTTTCCACAAATCTGTTTCTATCATTGTTACATATATTACATTCTTGTAGGCCCGGTTAGGGCAATGCCCAATAAATGGAACTCAGCTTAGAATAAAGTTGATCAGTTGTTTTTATGCGGCCACAGAACAAGTTAGTAATTCTAGTGAAGCAAGCTGCCAGAATCTAATTCACAGTAGCTACAATCAATAGGCAAGCGCTCCATTGGCCAATTTTACATTGGGGAGGCAACTAAATTCTTGCCAAAATCCCCAGTTACCTCCTATATGGTGATATCACCGTACATGCGTCCCCCGGGTTAGCACTCTGCTGGTACCTTACCGTAAAGTAGAATCCCGATCTAGGCCTCTGTTCCCCTACTATTCCAGTATGCTCTTCGCGAGTCTCCTCAGGCAGTTCAAAGGTATTGATATCTCTAAAGTAGGCTCTATTCCAGTTCACTCTCTGAGACGACCTCCTCAGACAGTTCAAAGGAATCAATCTCTGCAAAGTAAGCTCTCTTTTATCAATAAATCTTCAGGCAATGTGTAGCGCTGCTTCTGTGAATACGTCAAACAAGGATAAAGATTTAATGCCATGAATCAGTAATAGATCCATCGCAAAAGCATTGTCCAATTAGAGATAACTAATGGAAGATGGATACACTAAACATTTGAGACAGATTATACAGAGGACAAGTATACATTATATGAGAAAATTAAAAATACTTTCTTAGTTGCAACACAGATGTAACGGATATTCTGCAGATGTTACAAGGAAAATTACACCAGTCACTGGCATCAGAGCCTCACTCCATAAGGAAGCAAAATATAATCCCATGAAGCTTAGCTGTCCCATTCACATGGAGTACCTAACTCCCACTTCTTACTAGTAAGAGTTTTCTTGTGCATAACCCCCCAAATATTAAAATGTGCGTATTATAATACCCATATACTCTCATAAAACACTTATTTTGCATATATGCCTTTTTTTTTAGAATTTTTTTTTTCATATGTACGAATTCCATTAATGCCATTAAGAAATTAGCTGTTTAAATTAAAATGATTGAAATACCTTGGGTAAACACACAAAAAGAAATATTTATAAAGATATACATATAAATAGCAACTTTACAAGGATTTTCATGCAATCTAACATATTTAGAAGGCTATTCACATTTAAAAAATAATAATAATTCTATTTTTATTTATTTCAAATTGTTTTAACACTCAGACTCATCTAGTGCTTGCTCATTAGGTGTGAAAGTGGTATGGATATTATCTATTTGAATCCGTTTTCATATCCAAATCAATCTGGATATGGATAAAATTTAAAGATCCGACTAATATCTGTATCCGTAAATAAATAAAAAAAAAAGAATATGAATAGACAACTATCTGATCCGTATCGAAATATCTGAATATATATATAACCCTATATAATTTTAGATAGCACTTATATATTTTAAGAAAATCATACAACCATATAAACATGTTATTAACTTGATTTATCATCTATTTAATAATATCTTTGATTCTGTAGTCATAAAGTTCAATTATCTAAGTTATGTCGGTAATTATATCCACACTTTCAGTATCCGAATTATTTCCATATCCGTTTAAAATAAATATGGATATAAATTTTTACATCTGAAAAATATCCATATATTTGTATTTGTCAAACAAAACAAGTATAGATATAGATATGTTGGTGTCCGATCCATATCCGAACTAGATTCAGCCCTATTGCTCATCGATATTTTCTACAAAAATATTACTTGAAAAAAAGATCGATTTGACAATTAAATAATAAAAAAATTATTATTGGGAAGAAAAGTTCAACTCGTCGGATAAATGTCCAGTGAGACTGTTAACCTATTATCCACTTTGAAATAAAAAATATTTTAATAATTTTAATAATTTTAATTTAATAAATATAATTTTAATTAATGACATCAACTGAACTGCTATGTCAAAGATATTCATGCAAAAACAATATATAGTGAGGGTATTGCACGCAAATATCAATTTTGAAAGGACATTCATACAAATCCAATATTTAAGAGGGTATTCACATAAAAAACTTAAGAATTTTTTTAGCATATATACCCTCCTAAATATATAAAATTACATAAATAGCTACAAAATTGCTATTTGCACGTATATCCTCTCATGAATGTCTCTTTTTGCATATGTTCCCATTGAGGGTATTTCGATCGGTTCAATTTTAAAAGTGCTAATTTCTTAATGATGTTAGATGACATGGGTATATGTGTAAAAACAAGAAAATAGAAGGGTATACACACAAAATAAGTATTTTATAAAAGTATATATATACAAATATCACTTTTGAAAGGATATTCATGCAAATTATAATGTTTAGAAGGATATATACGCAAAAACCCCATAAGAATTTTTTGGGTACATATCCTCTTGAAAAACAAACCAATTTATGAAAAACAAATCAAGCAATGCTCTTATGTTGAGTTTCTTGCATACAACACAACACACCGAGTTATCACATTTACAGGAACACCCTTATCCATGTTCCCAGCATAACCCTGGAAAATGCATAATAATTCAAAAAAACCACCTTCTACCAGCTCCATCTCTAATTACACAGAATTTACCTATGACCCATGTGCAAAAAGGCATTTTACCCTTGCTCCAACTTACGTGGCATGATTTTTATCAAGGAAATTACATATAAACCTTGGATTTTCATATAATACCATGTAGGATTTGAATTTACATAAGTACAATAAAAGCAGGTTAATTTATATATGTAAGGAAAGGAGTAAAACTGCATTATTATGCCCATACTTGTTTAAACCATAGCCAACAATTAAATTTCCAGTAATTTAAAAATGGTTCTACCAGAAAGGGTATTTTATTTGAATTCTTATAGATTTTTCTAAGTCATTATATAAATACAAATAAAGGAGCATGTTTATCACAAATATGTGATAATACAGGGTGCTATCTGCAAGAAACCCGCTTTCCAGTTTATTCTCCAATTTCCCTGATTAACAACTAGTTCAATAATAAAAATTTCATGGTCAACTAAGTAGATGTAGAAGTTCTTAAAGACAACAACAACAAAAAAAGAATGTATGTTTTGCTAAAATATGCTCAAAGAAATGGATGATGAATCCGAAGATTTGCTCAAAGAATTCTTGTTGACATACATGTAGAAGTGGAGACCTCAACAGGGCCTAACCGATAACCAATGAAAATCTGTGGCTAGAACCAAATGACTTGTTTACGTACACAAATAGGAAGTGGACTTTATGGTCGAAACAGTGACCCTTGCAATAAGATACTCAAAGGTAACCTAAGGTTGGAAATAAGTTCTCCACCTGGTAATTGGCAGAACAAGCATCTTTAATAACATGAAATACAGAATTCCAAATAACCCAGAACACAGAATTCGCTTACCCAGCAAACCAGACTAAATCTCCTACCATAATGTGAAACCTTGAAACACATCTCCTATCTGCCCTAGATATGCACATATTTCCACACACAAGTAGAAACCACTAATTTCCCTTAACTCTGCAACTTGCATTAAAACAATGAGATGAGCTATTGACCATGGATGGAAGTAATGCACATGTCACCCAAATGGTCAGTAAAAGCAGCTTTACTTAAGCTGCAGAACACAGGAACCCAATGATTTTCTTCCTGCATTAAAAATAATGAGATGCACTATAGTCATTTTGTTCCTCATTCTATGTGATTAGAAAGTTGTGGGCTTGCCCTCCAGAAACTTATGAATTATCAACACATTAAATGAGATCTACTAATATATCTCACAAAAAACAAAGGTGCTAACGATGGAAGTTCAAATGGTGCCAACTATTGTTACGATTTACAATATTTCACCTCTTCAAATGTAACTAGTTAGTGGGCATTGGTTGCACAGAAATATATGCTTATCATTTTGCTAAAATGGTAGTTAGGTAATGAAAACCTTTACTAACTTTGGGCAATGTCCAGATAATAACCTCAAGATTGGATGCCAATCCCCTAGACAACATGGACTATGCCAGTGCCAAACAAGCATGTGGCTTGGCTGAATGCCCAACCCAGATGCAAGGGAACCAATACCCATGAATGCCAAGCACCAGGATGGAATGGTACAGCACATGCTATGTCGATAGTGCCAGGGCAGTACTGCATCAGCGTAAAACCTTGGTAACCGATACCCATGCACATGAAGCACTAAGACAGCATGGTATAGCACATGCCATGTCAGAAGTGCCAGGCCATAGAAATAATGTTTGACTCTTTCTACGAAAATCAACGTTAAACCATCATAATGTTGTGATAAAATGAAGGATACATCAGACTCTATACATATGAAATAACTTTGTTGATTTAGTTTCAGACTTGACTATTTAAGAATAAGTGCTCATATATTCATATATTAAAAAGAGTGCCAGGGCTTTTTTTCTTTGGGGTGGGGGAGGTGTTCTTGTGGGCCTGTTAAATTTGCCAATAGATGGAATTTATTTGACTCACAAAAAAAATTGTTATACAAAATAATATGGATAGTCCCCTTTATCTTAATTTTACTCTCAATCTTTAATATCTAATCATCCCTCTCTAATCTCTATTTCAGAAATTGGAAAATTAATTCACTATTATCCTTTATTTTGTAAATTTATCCAAATTATTAGGGCAAATAATTTTTACAGCAATAAGACGTGAAATAAATTATCTTAAGGAACATATTTAAATATACTTCCATGGCAAGGGATGTGCCGGTGTGCTGGTTTCAAGAAAATACATTGAACTAAAGGACCATTGCTGCAGTGCATAAAGGGACATTCTTAGATCTGAGTTTAGTTTAGATATAAACTGCAAAATATGAATAGCAATGCTAAGTATTATTAAATACCAAGAACAAATGAAAGGCAATGAACAATATAAAAATGATAGTTGGGGTTAGAATCCTAGCTTCATGGTAAGAACAAACTTGCATTGTACAGTGTGGCCAATCAAATTACTTATCACTACCCTTAAGGTATCTACGGGATTTATGCCAAATTTATAAAGATTTTTCTAAAAAAAGGAGAACAGGATGTGGAGTTCTCCTTTTAAGCCAACATTATGCTTTCTCGACAGAAGGGCCCAGGCAGGTATGAAGTCATGTTGTCTTGCTATTCTAACTTCATAATCATGGTTTGAATTTTTGTCGGAAGGCATTATGTAGACAGTTGTATTACGTAGTTTCGTAATTTCATATATATTTGGTGTTCAAATAAATCCTATAGAGCTTAGCTGAGAATCTAAAAAATATTGATTGTGTGGAATGAAGCAAAAACAGGACTTGCTTGACTAAACAATTCCATGTGTTTATGACAAGCTAACGCACATTTGTTTTAACCCATTGCACAATAGAAGAGATTGAGAGATCCTAGTGGGAGTGAATGGTTCAAACCCAACTGGTTTTGAGCTAAAAAACACATGATTCATCCACATTAAGAGTACCTTCTTATCCACATTAGGCTAAGGTTTGCTTCAAACAACTTCAAGAAGTTTACAAATAAATAAAACTTGCCACAGTTGTATATTTTGAATAAGCATGACTTCAATGGATCTAATATTTCAGAAAAAAGTTCAATTAAATATTGTATTCAAATTTTGGTTGTTTCACAAAGTTTATTTAAAAGATGTAATGACATATATGAAATTATACACAGATAAAACCACCTGCTTATGCATGCATTATGTAAATCCTAAAATACTACACGTATACATTTTACAATTTTTCTACTTGGAATTTGATTTTTCTTATACATTAATATGAATATATGAAATTTTCTGCATAAATTTTCGTGATAGAAAACAATTTCTCCAGATCTTGTAAAACTTTCTTTTAGCTTCTATTTTGATGCATTTCTTAATAATATACCATGCAGTGAGACATGCATTCTTTTGGTAATGATGTCTGGTTCGTTGAGTATCTTAACTGCCCAGCAGCCAATTACGCATCCATTACATAACATGAATATGCCAATTTGCAACATGTCTAGAAAGGATTACCATATCAGTTTCAGATAAACACATAACTAAGCAAAGATTTTGGAAATTTTTTCTTACGGTGGTCTTTTATGTGCACTTGCATGCAATGCATCAGTTCCATAGAGAGTTTTCGACGAAAATTCATGCACAAGAAGCCTCCCATTCAAACAACAGATCGAGAATACTTAGACATTAACAGAATTTTCTGCAGGAATGTGACATTTGCTTATCGACCATAAGAAACCAAACAAGCAAGGAGAACCAACAAAGATTTTTCTATACATGCCTTCTTATTGGCTTATCAAATCTAGGAGACTTTTCCATCCATTGCAAGAAACATGTTCAGGATTCTCTCTTGGAGATCATATAAAGGTAGTAGTGTCCCTTTGGTAAACATTAACCGATTTTGAAGCAGCTGCCATAGGTTCAAGGATTCATATAAGTGTTCAAAACATATGTAAATTGATGTATAACAAGATACTTCTACGAAAATTAGCATTATGCATGTCAAAAACAATAATGATTCATGGGAAGGAAAGTAAGGACAAACCTTTTTGGCTTCTGGATATGGAACTGAAAATGCTTTTGGGTGATCAAATTTGCCATCCTCCATCACCAGTTTCCCCTAGCAGAAAGATGTGAACCATATTATAACATCAAGATGACTGCATCTAATTAGAGCAAAAAATACATGCTTTATTTAAACATTCCTTTTTCCAGAATAGTTGTCACATGTTGTAACTTGTAACACCTCTCTCTCTCTCCCCAAAAAACAAACACAACAAATAGCTATGGTGTACAAGAGCTTAGGCAATGTTCCAGATAACTAAGTTTCGATGTTAATATATCTTCTATAGGTAAACTGTTACCTTCAGCATGTGATGACACAATCTACTTTAAATCAATAGGCAAATAGCTCATGGACTACCATGCTTGTACCACTTTCAAGTGCCCAACATACCATAATATGAGATCAGCTATAAGACCAAATAATACATGCATACATATATGAGATGCCTAAAGTACAACAAGATGGATTGGCCATATGCTTTCTTGCTCCATGCATGCATTGACTCACATGCACATGCACAGGTGGACACATACATTACCTGGGATGAACCATGGGCAAGAGAATAACCTATAAATTAAAAATCATCATGCATACTTGATGCTTCATAATAACTTGCAAAATAAAAATCATGACATACTTCATACTTCTGGTTTTTGCCACTGGTGGACAACTCAATGCTGTGGATGGTGTAGCTTTCCCCTTACACATTCTTGCTTCTTTTCCTTCCACTTTCTTCTTCCTGCCTCTTTTTCCTTGCACCTTCTACCTTCCACAGTTTGTCGAGCATAAACTATAGAATGGTTTGAATTGTCATGTTGAGCATCATCATCAACTGCAAAATATAAATTAAGAAATCTACCAAGAAAGCAGTTGTATATCTGAAAAAAATAAAATAAAAGCAAAAAATAGTACAAAAAGTCAACTATTTTCAGCTCCTTACAAACAATTCCATGCACTAACAAATGGTCGTGAACTCTCACTGTTCCAGTGTCATCTCCAATGTCACAACATGCATGTAGAAAACATTCAAATGAAGCAGTTATTAAGCACGAAAGGAAAAAAATGCCACAGTCATGTTTTTCCCAAAAAAATATGCCAAGCATCCTGAGAGTGGGATTAACTCCAAAACTTAAAACTCTAAGAAACACGAGGAACAGAACAGGGTATATAAACATAAAAGATAAATACCAGAATTTCATATATTTTAAAGATGTCCAATTATAGATTATGATGTACATTCACAGTCCACGCATATATCACAATCATCAATGGAATTCCTCTAAAGACCTAGCAAAACTGAACTTTACCAACCATACAACAAGTTCCCAAAGAACACAAACTATACATCTCTATTATCCACTTCTATAAATGGCTATTTAATTCCCCAGAAACAACAGATGCACCATCAGCCGTTACTAACCAGAGACAAACCTCCAATCTTAGTTTCTAAGCCTCTAAAAAACCTCCAAAATGTAACAAATTTGCTTGCGCACAAAAGATTATTTTTGATACCAATGGAATCTAGAGCCAACATCTATTTCTGAGTATCTGAAGCAGCGTTGACTGTCACAGGAGCTCCAAGCCCTAGACTTCGGATCATAAAGGCTTTCTTCTATCCTTCCTTTCATGATAGGCGTCCCAAACCCTAGATGTCAAAGCACAAGTTCGCAAACCAGAGTATCTACAAACCCTGGCTTTCCCCATCAACGAACCCTGGCATCAAAAGTTTCAAGAACTCGAGGGAAAGGAAAGAAACACGGTCAAGGGGAACTTACCCGAATCCAGGAATGTCCCTTTGGATTTCGGAGAGGACGTGGCAACATTCTGACCTCCATTTCTTCGTGGCCCGTGGAATTGAAGCCAGAGTTGGATCTGGCGGACGGCTCGTCGGGGTTCGAGGTTTGGGGCGGTTTGGCCTGGGCTTGGGATTGGGAATGGGTTTAAGGAGAAGACGGGTAGAGTTGCAGGAGAAGAGAGACGGGTGGCGTTGGTGAGGTCGGCGAGGGGATTTCTCCTGAGGCTTCTCCTCCTCTCGGATCCACGGCTTTCCATCTTGGTTCTTGGCTTCACATGAGAAATGGAGATGGGTTCGAGAGAGAGGGAGAGCGAGCGGGAATTCGGTTCGGCCTGTGGAGAGAAGACACTACATAGGTAGGAAATGATGACTGAAGAGGCGGTGATTTTAGGATCCAGTACTAGTAGCCGATCAGATGGAGATGTGAACAACGGGTCAAAAGAAAAGGACAAGATGCTACGCTAACATAGTGGGTTTTTTTTTCTTCTATAAAAACGAGTTTATTAGATGATAAATTAGATAAAAATTTATTTATATCTTAAATTAAAATAATTTTTATTAAATCTAAATTAAAATAATTTTTATTTCAAATATAAATTAAAATAACTCCTTATTTCTAACTGAAATGATCATTATATCCTTATACGTTCATACGGTTATACAATAAGGCAGTATTATTTTACAATAACGCAGTACTGATTTATAATAAGATAGTACTAATTTTTAATATCACAGTATTGTTTTATAATTGATAATGCAGTACTGATTTATAATAAATAATACTGTTTTCTAATATCATAGTATTGTTTTATAATACGGCAGTACTGTTTTAAAGTAAACAGTGCTGTTTTGTAATAATTTTATATTACAATAAGACAGTACTATTTTATGATAACGCAGTACTGTATTATAATAAAAAATATTATTTTGTAATACTCTTACATCATAATAAGATAGTATTATTTATAATAAGACAGTATTACATTACAACAAGGCAGTACTGTTTTGTAATATCGCAGTGTTGTTTTAGTGTTGGTTTATAACTGCAAGAATTATTTGATTATTTATGCCAATTGAGAAGCTGTTTTTAAGTGAAGCTCAATTCGGGAGCTACTTTTAAGTTTAAACTCAAACGAAGAATTTTTACTAGTTTATCTTTTATTAAATCAGCTTAATAAAATATATTTTATAAATTAAAATTAAATATATATAAAAATCTAAAAAAATTTGATATAGTTGTCCAAAATTACCGTAATATTACGTATATATACACTATTTATATCTTTATAGATATGTGTTATCTCATAAGACTTCTCCAATAATCCCGTAATAGTATATAGAAACTAGTCTCAAATATTTATAGTTTCGAAAGACAGCCAACCACTGTTATTGCATCTTCTTCAAATATAATATGGATCATCTTCAAATATATTATTATAATATAACTCATCATTGATTTTGCTGTGGTCTCCTTCTACTATCATAACTCACTTATATTTTTTATCACAAACTAACGCTATTATATCCATCTTTATTCAGAATACTATCATCAAAATTCTATAAAGGATGGTTGCTCTCAAAAAAAAAATAATCATTTAAGGAGATGCAGAAATTACATAAAAGAAGTCATTGTTCTATGATCTTTGAGATTTGTGTAGGATTTCATAATTGAATTTTTTTGATCAATGACTAAATTGGCCGCTCTGCAACTTGACTGAATTTCAACAATTTAGCTTCTCCTAATCCATTTGATTTTTATAATTCAGCCTTTTTCTTTTATTTAATCATCTGTGGATTGCGGTGGCTGTTCCTTAGGAATAATTGTCCCATGGTTTACCTTTTTTTTAATGGTTTACCCTTAGGGTGAACGAAGACCATATTTACTTTATTTGTATCATTTCATTTTATCTTAATAAACCGTACTGGTTTAGTGGCAATTTGCTCCAAAGGAGTTCACGGTATGTAGACGGGACAGGACAAATTGGTCAAGGTCAGATACAAAATTGAAAGCATATCGGCACTTGCTACTCAAACAGATATGGATGAGTATGTTAATGACCAAGTATAATTGCAATGCGTTGTACAATTTTTTGTATTTCTCTTTCCTTTTCAATTATTAACATGAAAATGGGATACTTTAAGATGTTAGGGACAAATAAATATTTAAGTTGCTGGGTAGCATCCAAATAAACATACTCCTAAATTGAAGAAAAGAATAACTTACCTCCGCGAAGTGAGCACTAGATGGTAGATAAAGCGAAGAAAACCACGTGCTCCTCTGAGACCCATGCCTCCTGCCCATAAGTTTGGCGAGCCGGTGGGTTTGTTGGCGCAAAACAATGTGAACTCCATGTGCAAAGTCTGTCTTTTCTCGTACCCTCTCTGGCCATCGGAACTCGGAACCAGCGGGACGGCTTCACCCAAACCCTTTGAATCGACGGGAAATCTCAGCAACTTTCCAGCGACTCCCTCGGTTTTAAGTTCTCAAGCCACACCTCGGGCGAGGCAAAACGAAGAAGATGGTACGGCTGGAACCGGTGAACAAAGGCAGCCGGTGGTTTCTGCCGCTGTTCCCAGGTTTGTAACTGAAACCAGGGGCACGCCCAGCCTTATAAGGAAAGCACCACCCAACCTCCCACTCAGAACTCCCTCAGTCTCAAAGCTTACATCACAGTGATTGCAATTTGTTTCCAAGCGTTTGTTTGGTGAGAATCCAGTTGGTAGAAGATGAGCTCGTTGCAGGCCTGGGTTGCTGAGCACAAGCTCACTAGCGTGGGTAAGTACCCCCTAAAGCCACTTCTTCTTTTTTTTTTTTCCTTTTTCTTTCTTTTTGGAAAGGTCTGTAGAACAACTTCCTCTACCATGGAACAGTGCTCTTTGAATTATTTCCTAACTTTTCATTGGTTGGCCACTCTTCGAAATTACTGTTCTAACCAAAAAAAAAAAAAAAAAATCAACCAAAAATTTGTTCAATAATTTAAATTACATATTTTAGGAAAATTTACATGTTAAACATGACATGTATGATTTATTCACAAGTTATTCAGAAAAAATTTAAGAAACTTTTATATGGTATGAACTGGTCATATTATACTATCGCGGGGAGCATTTTTTCTATTTTGTTCATCATTCTTGCTCTTCGGTACTTATTTTATATGAATAAATTTATAAAATTCATATTTCAATATTTTCTATTTCTAAATTTAGCTGACCATTTTTTTAAAAAAAATTTTGTTCTTGAGCACCGAACTTATCACTTATGACCGTACTCTAAGTAATTATGATCCACTTTAAAACCTTGCTTTTTGAGTGAATGCTCTTAAAATTTTTCAGGAGCGTTCTGGGCTTCTGCCATTGGAGCCTCCCTGGCTTACACGCGGAAGAGGGCTCCACTTATCAAGCCCAGCCTTCGGCTAATACACGCTAGGTAATATTGTTCAGCTACTACTGTTTGTTAATTAGTTCGATGGTTCCCAGTTTGGGATTCCAATATAAATAAAGTTTGGTCTGGTGGATTACTATAGGATGCACGCCCAGGCTCTGACGGTGGCGGTGCTCTCCGGCGCGGCGCTGCTGCACTACTATGACAGCAACCATGCCATTGATGATGACGAAAAAGTTTCACCCACCACCCTGGTTTAGATGATTTTATGGTGCTATACCGTATATCTGTCACTCTGTTGAAGATGGTGATGAGAGTGGGCTGAGAGGATGTTGTTATGGGGTAAAACTTTTTTGGGGGAGCATATGGGGTGTAAAACTTGTTCTGTTACTCGTAACATCTGGCCCACTTGTGGTTAATATGAACTTTGTTATGTAATTTTGAGATTATGAGGTTCTAGTTTATGATTGAATCAATGCGAGATGATTCAATGAGTGATTCAACCACGAAGCACATCCGACTCAGATGATTTTTGGCTTGGACCACTGGGCTTATAACAATCATGTCTATCTGTCATTATATATCATTTACTCGTTATTTCGATAATACAATAAATTTCCCTTGGACAAACAATGACTGGTGCCATTCCCAATCAATCTAACACAACTTGATAGAATTAGCTTATTCAAGTTAAGCTAAGTTGGAGGTCGGTGATTTGTTCGTCATATTGGGTTTGGAACTTAAATTGCTGGTTTAGGATTGCTCATAAGTCATCAACCATATCTTAACTCACCCGCCCAAACCAACGAGGAAAAGACACGTATGTTAGCCCACCGTGGCCACTCCACTCGGCGAAATTCCATAGAAGGTTATGGATTGTTACTTTTTTTGGATGCCAAGGCTTTGTCAACCGTGAACACCAATCTCTCAGATATATCTGAATATGAAATTTCTTATATGTAGAGATTCTTATCTCTATACCTATTAAATGAAAAGGACACGCACACAAAAAATTAAAAATAAAATTAAAAATAAAACTTAACCCCTTCAAAACTCAGACAAAATTTGGAGAAAATTACAGAAAAAAAAAATCTCAAATATATATATATATTTTTAAAAAATATCTAGATATAATAAAGTTAACTAAGAATGTGAAACATGTCTAAATATGCTTAGAAACATTTACACTCATTTTAAAAATACAATAATAGAAACACGTCCATTTATAATCCCCATCTAGAAATAATTTAAGGAAATAGACAAATAATTTTATGGATACAGAAATTTTTAACAAATATGTAAAGCCATCCGTTCATATTTTCCATATATTGGAAACTGTTAGAAATGTCACTAGGCATTAGTGTTTTAGAAAAAAATTTATAAAGAAAAAAATTATTTGAAGCCATCCATTTAGAAGTTTCTTAGAGAAAATATAATTTCCGAAAGCCTGCTTCTTAATTATTTTAGAGCATATTATCTTCTATATAGAAATTTCTGAATTATTTTTGAAAATACAAAATGTTATTAATTATGTTAGAAAAATGCAGAAATTCTTATTAATTATTTACAATATATATATATATATATATAGAGAGAGAGAGAGAGAGAGAGAGTAGTTATT
>KE504676.1:24608-34999 GCA_000441515.1 Elaeis oleifera | reverse complement strand
ATATATATATATATATATATATATATATGTGTGTGTGTGTGTGTGTGGGGGGGGGGGGGATATATATGGATCTATCATGGTCGGATAAAATCCATTCCATCAAAATCAGGTTGAATCGGATACCTATTAGGACAAAGTAGACCGTCACCTTTTCTCCTAAGCAATTTGCACAAAAAAGTGCTTTCACTTTCAAACTTATAAAGGTGGCATTTCCTCTTCTAGTAAGGAAAATAAAATAAAAATAACAAGTGAAAAAGATCCACATCAATAATAAATATAATAATTGGTGGGAACTGTAGGTGTTGCCACGCTAGCTAGCTGACTAGCCCTAAATCCAAACTTTGCACTGTTCTGCATTGAACCATTTTCTCAGGACAGCTCAAAAGTTTTGACCTCCTAGGTCCAAACTTGAACATATCAGCAGGTCCTCAATAATTTCTACGAGGAAGAGGCGCAATTTACTTGGTATCCCATCATTCCTCTCTATCACGACATAAAGGCTGCCATATGCTTAGGTGTATACAACCCATGAAAGGACATAATATGGATAGGAGGAACGCCATGCCCCTCATAAATTCTATATAGTAAGTGACTGAAAGAGATCCACAGGGTGACACTTTTTATTTTTATTTCTTGGAGAAAAAACTGAAGCATCATTAGAAAATTATCAATGAATAAATATTTGCTAAATAATGCCCAAAGTTTTAACTCAGAACGTCCTCCGATGCATGTGGAGGAAGGGTGCGACCGCTAGGTTCCAGTAAGTTAATGATGGTGGCTTAGCGTTTTATTCAAATACAGAGATGGTAACAAGTGATTTTCAAGTAAATGATTTTTTTAGATAATGCGCAGCGTTCATATAACACAAGTGTAAATACAATTCAAATTTTTTTTTAAACAAATATTTTAAAAATCAAACATCAAAATCCGACCAACTGCCCTTTCAACAAAATTCGCCATCAAAATAAATGATTTCAAAAAGAAACTGCATCTAGATGCTAATCATGCCCTATATATCAACATGTATAACCCTTGCATATAAAAGATGATGGGCCAACATCTTCTATCAAACATGCCAATATTGTTTATCTTGATTAAATCAACACAGCAAGCCATGCATGATTGAGCTTTCTAATATATTCATATACCATTCAATTATTTTTGTATCGAATTGTGCACTAAATGGTCTTGAGTGATGGATGAACTTGGATGATTGAGGGCCCTGGTGAATTAATCAAGTTGCTGTGTCTGTAGACACTGGCATAACTTCTCCCTCCAGAAGTGCCTTCTGGCAGCTAAATCCCATGTTTTGGACTTTTTGTTGCACATTGAAACCAGACCACGTCCGGTACTGGCAAAGTACGTAATTAAAATCCGAATTAACTCATTGTTCCCTGGCTAGACTTAGCGAGAGCTGGCTAGCTGCCACTGGGGTTCAGATAAGTAAGGCTCCTGCAACCGTCTCGTGACCCTAGAAATGGATGACAACTCATGAGAGACATGGGGCATCCATGCGTGGGTAGTCTTTGTTTCTTCTTCCATTCGGTCATGGAGCTTTGATGCGTCCACATAACGCTGGTCCAGTGCCTCTCGGGCATTGTCCTCAGGCCACAGGGCCAAATCACATACCCTTTTATTCACATGCGATTGCCCTAACTTGTAATCATTGGCACACAAGAAGCCACCCTTGCACTCTCGGTTTTGTCCCTAGCCTTCTTGCTGAGTTGTCCTGCTGGAAGTTTCAAGGACATGAGGGTTTGATTGGTAGGTTTTCCATGCACCCTACCCTCTCTTTCTCTCCTCGATATCATTGAGGATGTCGGAATTTGATCTCCTTGTTTCGACATAGAAATCATTAATTAGAAACATGTTTAGCTTCCGGGTTGCATGTCCTTTCTTTCTTTCTTTAAGATCTAGGATAAACACAACCCCTTGGAATCACCTTGAAGTATTGTTAATATTTCAATGAAATCACCAACAAATAGTATTGATATATCAATCAAGATATGGTGAGTGATAGAAAGAGCAAGTATAGATGTGGATGATGCATTCCACCCACATGATATGTTGTCCTACCTTTGTGCGATCGCCCTCCGTCGATTGATGTAAGGATGTCTAATGTGAGATCAATAGGGTTGGCTAGGTGAATCTGAATTAAGACATGTTTCTTAACTGATTTTATCGAGCAATTAATTAGATCTCATGACTCACAGAAGAGAAAAAGTCTCCATTGCTCCCCAAGCCTGACGAGCACCCTACTGAACTGAACCATTTGATAGCGCTCGCCACTGCAGTTAAATGGGCTGCAGAGACCGTGGGCTTCAACTTGTTATTTTGGAGGTTGGACAAAATGAGATCAGGCCTAGTTGGGCTCAGCCCAGCCCACATTCAAAGAAGGGACTTTTGTTCCAGACCACGGTTGCTCGGTATAGTAGCGAAAGTTATGCGTTTGATGTGTTTAAGTTCTTACCTCAAGGAACCGAGTGCCACTTTCTTTTTGGTGACAGAATTGCTTGAAAAGAGAATAAGAACATTATAAAAATTACAGACACATGGGGAAAAAAAAATACTTCCTATTAACAGAATTAATGAATCCTTGATAAAGGAATGGATCTTCCTTGATTGATTTCGCATATTTGACACTAGATTCTTCTCAAGAATCATAAACTTGTTCTCCTTTCCTAATGGGCCATATCATGAGTTATAGATATGGATGGTTTGGTCCTTTATGTCTGGTTTCTTCAAACCAAGTCCATTCAATCTTCCTATTGAAGGAGACACATTACTCCCAAAAGTTAATATTTCTATTAGATTATGATAATGCCCACATAAACATCCTTATCTTTTACCGTCTGGTAGGCTTGCCTTCCCATCTGGCCATTTTGGTAGATTATGATAATGCCCTCGTTAACATCCTTACCTTTTACTTTCTACTGGGTCCCATCTGACCAAATCTTGTCTCATTCCTGGTTCCAAAACCATAGCACTTCCTTGCAAATTAATATTATTCGGAATAATTCGTTCGTGCTCCATACATGTTTAGCCATTCTTGCAAAAGATCACAAGTAAATTATGGAATATACACATATTGACGAATAAATGTAAAAAGAAATTTAAATCAAGAATTCAAATCGATCGTAAAATTTAAATAAAATCATACTTGTAGAAGCAATATTATGAAGTGCACCTTTCATCATTCCTAAATCAATGTTGTAAACTAAGGGTAATCACTTCCTTTTTGTTTAAATTTCACTAATGCTCTGGATTTCATCAGACATGTAGTAGAAGTGCAACTTGAGCAGGGTGAACCAAGTAGAGGGCTAACCCTACCCAGCCCAATTTCAAGACTACCTATTCCTAAGCTAACCACATTAGAACTTGATCGACCCAATGTAATCTGAATCCAACTCGGCCCTAACCTGAATATAACTCAGACAAGTTGGATTAGCTTTGGGTGAGAGTTGGTTATTCAGGTTGACTTCAACTAGGTTAGGTCAAGTTGGCTGCATCAGCTTGCTTTGGGTAAGAATTGGCTTTATTGCACAAAAAAAAAAAAAGAATTGGGCACACTAGAGTAGGCCTAGCTATCCAGGCCTTGTACTCGGCCCAATCCAACTTTAAAATCATTTAATTAATTTATTTCATTGTTTGTGAGGCACCAGGGGAATCAATGTCCTGGCCACCCCTGTTAAAGGGATTTAAGGCCCAGATGTATTTTGGGGGAACTGAGGTCAAATCTAGACCTCTTTGCTTAAAGGCAAGAGGTTATAGCTCAGTTAGGAGATCCTATTGATTAATTTAATTACATCAACTCATTCCCAGCTCTGCCTAGAAATATATAGACCTTAACCCAAACTATGAGTTTGGCAACCATCAGATTTGGGTTAAACAGGCCCAACTTGCAGGCCTGAGCCATAGACATTGATATGTTAATTATCCTATATCATATTCAATAAATGGGTTAGTGGGTCTTGTAATCCTCGTCCATTGAAAAGGAGAGAGAGACTCTATAAAGAATAAATGACTATTTATTTGCTTGAAAGTAAAGGAACCTTTTATTTAGCTTTGATCGCAAAACAAGGATGGGTATCCAGAATTCCAACTTCTGCAGTTATCTATATTCTTGGTCGATCCTGTTTGATCTCCGCTGCCGTAATGTTTATTTAAATGTGATCATCCAATAAGATGGGACCAACTCGTTACACAATGCTAGGGTGTAAGTGCTGTAACTTTCCAAGATGAGAAGGTCCTGTACCAGCTTTTGCCTTGGACTGGAACCAGACACATACAACGCATGTATTAAACCTTTCAGGGCCCACCGAGTCTGAGAATCCAGACAGTAAAGAAACAGAGAAAGCCACTCCTCCGGCTGCATTAAAAGCATCTAAAATAGAAAAATTATACCTCACGCTGTATGCATGGTGTACCATATCCATCGTCTCATCTTGTTTACATTGATCTCGTTCATCGTGCATTCTCTTTGGATTGCTGTCCTCTACACATTATCTTTGGTTATGCTTGTGATGTATAACAGACATGATACATGTGATATAGAATATATTTTTTCTAAAAATTAAAGATGCCAGAAGATGGAATAGAAACTACTATTTAGAATCATTTATTGATATTTTATTACCAAGCATACCAAAAAAAAAAAAGACTATATAACATATTTAATGAAGATATTTTTAAAATATTTTATAAAAATTTAAAGCTTTCAAAAGTATAGATTTATTGATTTAAAATAGGAGCCAAAGTAGAAAATAAGTGGTATATATTTTATATATTCAACATTAGTCTTCATCTCATATTTCATTAATTTATAGGAAAATAAACATACAAAACAACAAACAAGGGAAACAAACAAGCCCTTGTATCTGCATTATAATAGTAGTTGATATTCTGAACATGCAAAGGTGATACATTGGTCATTCCTACCATTCTCTCCGAAATGGTCATACATGCGTCATGCACACGTCAATTAGCGTTTGAAAGTAATCATGCTGTCTTACGCTCCAGGTGGACTCCGATGAGTCCGACCGGGTCTTTATCCTTTCCTGGGCACGCAACTCGTACGGTTGCCGGTGGTAGTCCCCACCATTAATTAACCCGGAGCCTTCGGTACGCCACCAGCCATGCAGCACATACAAACCAGCAAATATTCATCCGCCACGTACCCTATCTTCAATTGTCCCCATGACAAGATACCACCGCAGGAGTGAACCATTTTTTTGGGCTTCGTGAATCGCACGGATTCGAATACCTCGTCAGGGTTTGGCAACCCCAACGAACCATGCTTTCGTAACAGGCCAATATTTTATATGCAGTACTCTCTTCTCCTCCTCTCCCCATCCTCATGCTCCCACCCCGTGGTAGGGAGCAACATGGCACATCAAAACCTCTCTTACGTGCATTTCCTCCATTATTTCTCGTGTACCTGGAAGGAACTTGTCCTCACGGGGCAAAACCATTTAGTTACGGCTGAGAAACAATGTTGCCCAAAGTCCCCTTCTCCTTTTGTCCTATCTATCACTTCCAAGTTCCCAAAGTCCTCTTCCCTTTTTTTTTCTGATAAGTCCTCTTCTCCTTTTGTCCTTTATATCTTTCACTCTCAATTTCCTTCATGTCATGTCTTATATCTAGCAGTAAAGAAAGGGAGCAACAGGAGTCTCACTTCCGACTTCTTCGTTGCCTCTCCTCAATCTAGCTATAAATAGAGGTAACAACAAGAAGCCTGCAACATATTAGCTATATATAGAGAGTGAGAAGATGGGCAGCTCATCAACCCCTATCTTCCTATTTCCATGGCTATCCTTGGTGGCCATCATCTGGCTCCAATCCATCAACGGCACCAATTCGGTCTTCTCGAACTACTCTTCCCAGCTGAAGTCCCAGCTCAAGATATCCCAAGTGAAGCTCAACTACCTCAACGTTGCCTCCGATGCTGGGAAGCTCTTTGGGTGGTGCTCGGGTGTCACAGCTCGCCACCTTCCCCTATGGCTGGTTCTCATCATAGGTGCAATCATTGGTTTGATTGGTTATGGCGTCCAATTCCTCTTCCTAGCCAATAAGATTGCATCACTCCCATATTGGCAAGCCTTCTTGTTCAGCGTGCTTGCAGGGAACAGCGTTTGCTGGATCAACACCGTGTGTTACATCGCAGCCATGAGGAGGTTCCCCGTGGACCATGGGACCGTTGTGTGTTTGGCCACAAGTTATTGCGCTTTGAGTGCCAAGATCTACATAGCTATGTCACAAGTGATCATGGCAGGTAATCCTAGTGACGACAGCATCTACCTATTACTAAACTCCATTGTGCCTATCGTGACAGGTGCAATCACTTCACCATTTCTTAAGGAATCAAAGCCGGCCAGTCCAAAGACTCGCACCGGTCTTGTTACGATATTTGTGATCGCCGGCGTCACAGGAACATATGCAGTGGTGGAGACGGTGGCTCCCGTCTTCGATAACATGCCGAGCAGGCTACCGCCGTTGATTCTATTGGTCATGGTTGTATTGTTAGTAATCTTTGTGCCTTTGGTGAATGTCATAAAGTGGATAAAGGAAGGAATTGGAGCTTCAAGATGGTAGGAGAGGAAATGGAGAAGAGTGTGATAAAAGTTGAGGAGAAGGAAGTTGAGGAAGGTGGTGAAGGGTGCAGAGAAGAGGAGAGATGGGAAACTCCGGTGGGAAGAGAATATGGGGTGCGGGAGTTGGTAGCATGCATGGAGTTCTGGTTATATTTCATGGTATACGGCTGCGGGGTACGTTGGGCTTGGTATATGCTAGCAACCTGGGTCAGATATCGCAGTCTCGCGGGATATCCGACACGGTACTGGTTTCCATCTCCTCGTCCTTCAGCTTCTTCGGGAAATTGTTCTCGGCTCTCTTGTCCGCGTTCTTCAGGTCAGTATGAATACGTTATACCGCGTATGATATGCTGCACTTATTCATATCCATATCTTCAAATGATCAAAATTTTGTGAATGATGACAATCCTCTACCGACTTTCATGTATGGAATTATTCAGATGAATTGTAGGAGAGAATAGGGCAGGAGCTTACATGCTGGATATATGTTATTTTGTGGGAATAGTGACAAGGAATGAGTTAGGTGTTGCGGCTACACCATGGTTGTAGCGTGGAGAGGCGACACTTGTGGAGGTTATGCGCTGCATGCGTAACATATGTCATTGGAGAGCTCAATAGTCAACCATCCTTCCGCATTCTACGGATAAAATTAGACGTACGCCTTGCATTCAATATATGCAAGCTGGGTGAATACCACTGGGCGAGCTATGTACGCTTTTGGATTCTAATGTACTTTGTGATAGGCTAGTTGTTATTTCGTTGGAGTAGCAAACAAGTTTTCCATATAAATCAAAGAAACAACAGAAATTTGATGTTGTTGTCTACGATAGAAAGACATACATGCAAATTAATAATATTATTTAAATCTCATATATAGACATGATTTAGTAGATCATAAATGGTTGTGATTTCGGTCATCATATTATGCATACGTACCCTCGTGTGAAGTGTGAATGCACGTCGCGAGTTTAGCATGACGCGTTTCATGAAGGCCATTAGATGTGCCACCAACAATATATGGATGTGATCATGGTTAGCTTTTATCTTTTCTGATACTGTTCTTTGTTTCATATTGTCAGATGGTATAGGAGAAAACATTTGCAGAAATTTTACCAACGTTTGTAACTCAGAAGTGCGCGTATGTATTAATGTTGTGCTACACATCCTTCACTTGGTGCGGGTTAAGTGTTTAAATAATTTTCACAGCCATGTGGTTCTAACATCTTGCAGGAGGACATGTTACATTAGGTTTTAACCCCTCTACCTAGCTAGCCTAATTTAATAACCAATCTCCGATATGTTTGAACAAATAAAATGATAATAAAAAATGCAAAACTTGTCAAAGATGCCACCTTCCAATTCTTCTCCTTGTTATCCTTGGGAATCCTTCTTACGGGTGTAAGTCCACTTCACATCAAGTAAGAGTGACGCCACAAACAAACATACGTACATAGGAGAGAAAATGAACATCCGATGGCGCAACCCCCATAAGCATATATAATATATATATTTTTTTAATCTTTTGTATTTTAATCCAATCAATCATTAGATTTTTTATAGATCGTTGAGTACTTTTATTCATCTATGTCGATTGCAGAATACTTTATTTTGATATATATGCTGTTCTTGTTTACAACAACAGCAGGTACATGGTTTCAAGGCCAGCATCAATGTTATTGCTAATGATTCCAATGGCAGCTACCTTCTTCTTGCTGCTTAACCCCACCAATGCCTGCCTGTTCATCGGCACAGCCATCATAGGTATGTGCTCGGGGGCCATGACTTCCCTTGCTGTCTCCGTGACCTCCGAATTGTTTGGTACTGAGCATTTTGGTGTAAATCACAATATTCTTATTGCCAATATCCCTCTTGGATCATTTTTGTTTGGCTATATTGCGGGATTCATCTACGACAAGGAAGGTGGTGGGGGACATGGTCCATGCATTGGAACCCAATGCTACCACAAGACTTTCATCATCTGGGGAATTTTTTGCTCCTTGGGAACAATCTTAAGCTTTGTTCTGTACATTCGGACAAGAAAATGGTCCAAGAGAAGGGAACCGGGCAGCTGATCAATTTGATGGGGTAGGGGGCAATCAAGATATATAGTAATATAGAGAGAGAGAGAGAGAGAGAGACATGTACTTCATTTTGCTTCTATATGTTCCCATGCAATTAGGTAGATCTATGTTTATACAGTGTGAAAAAGAATATGGGTTTGTTTTGGGCCTTCTTTATATTGTTAACCTTTTATGTTTATAGTTTCACGGCCTCTTTTAATTTATATTCTCATGTTTTTTGATATCAATTGGTGATCCTTGATTAGTTGTATCACATCTTTGATTTGAAATCGCAAGCCAAGGATTGCATCAACCACTGTATACTTATAGAAGACTCTCCTTACGAACATGCAAGGCATTTCAATACGATATCTTAAAATAAATAGCAGAATAAATAATCGATAAATTAAGTCCAAAATTTAATAACTAAAACTAAATTTAATATCTCATAAATCCAACAGCATTCAAAAATCTTACATCAAACTTCAATAAAATTTTCAACCTAAATAAAATATCATAGTTCTGCTTCTATATATCATTCTATCGAATTATAGTTAGGCTAAAAATCCAAATTAATGATATAGTTTCATATCTCTATTCGATAAAATACATATAATCATGTGGTACCAAATTGATTAAACAAGATCAATAATTTTGCTCATGCATCAGTATAGTATTCCAAATAAAGCATATTAATAATAAAACACGGGTTATCAAATTCATGCATCATAAAATAGTATGATACAAAATTGATTAATATAATCTTATAATTTTCTAATAACTCTAGAAAAATGAAGCATTACTTACCTCATAATTGTATTGATAGGTTCAAATAATTTTGAAAATTTATGTTCTTCAAAATCTTCAATTATAGATCATTTCATGGTATCCTATCATTGGGCATCTTCTTATCTAGATGATTACGTCCCTATATAGAATCAAGTCCAGTAATTAGAAAGAATATAAATAATTATAGAAAGATAGAACTAATAAATTGTGGTATCAAATAGTCTGGCTAGCTTAATCACAAAATCAAACTGATCATAGAAAATGATCAACCAAAACAATAATAATATAATATTAGTTAATGGTGATGGAATCCAATAGTACCCAATGAGAGCTGTTGCTGCAAAAATCCGCCGGCGTCGGAGATGCTGGAGTCGAGGGTGCCGCGGTCGCCGTCGGGACCTGCAAAGAAGTCTAAACCGGAGGTGGGGTTGCTCCGGCAAGACCCTCCGACGCTCAAGTCAGTTCTCTGCCTCAACAAGATGGAGTGCTCGAACGGAGATTTTAGCAGAGTTTTTAGATAGAGACTAGAACTTAGAGAATAACGTATCTGGATGCCTATTTATAGGTAGAGGGCGTAACAGCCTTGATGGCGACGCCTGTAACCGCCTGGTAGTGGGCCGTTCAGGAGTTTGTTACGGAGGGTAGTGGAGTAGGGACGTGGACATCATTGTGGCTTGCCGCGTGGGCCTGTTGTGGAGAGTGGAATGATGTCCGTTGTCGTGACTTGCCAGAGCATGATGGAGCCGCGTGGGGTTCACTGCAGGAAGTGGCGCGGCGTTGTGGCCATTATAGCGGCCTGTCAGTGAGCCTGAGCTCGTCGGGCGAAGTTCGGTAGGGGTGTTTGAAGGAGAGATATGATCTCCGGTCAGAAGGAAGTCCGGATGTTTCGAAGTTGTTGATGAACCCGCTTCCGATGGGTATCTCAGATGTTGGCACTGCGTAGGCTGAAGTT
>KE504676.1:12177-23873 GCA_000441515.1 Elaeis oleifera | reverse complement strand
GGGTATTTTTATACCCAACAAGAGCCAAGACAAGGGGATGATATGTTGTTTGGCTACCAAGATGGTTCAGGATCCCTTTATTAGGGTCAAATTAGATCCAAAGTAAAGAGGTTTGGGAGCCTCCACTGGTTCATAGATCAAATAAAGAGAGAAAAATAAGGAAGAAGAAAGAGAAACTAAAATAGTAGAATAAAACTGATTTGGCTACAGTGCCAATGTAAGTTCATCCGATCAACAATAAACTAGAATATAACTGTCTCAATAGGACGGCAGTCAAATCTAATGATGTTTTAAAAAAGTCAAGATGGAGGCTAGCATGCTACTCGACGATCATATCTCAGGATCCCTTCATCAAGATCCACAAAGATCATTTAGGAGGGCCCTATTACTAGATTCAACAAATCCTAAAGAGACAGTGGAGAGAGAAACAATCTAAACAGAGAAACTAGAGAGAATAAAAAGAGAGAGTGGGGAGAAGAGAGAGGAAAGAGGGAAGATGAGAAGAGAGAGAAACTCACTCTTTTTTTTCTTCTTTCTTTTTTCTTTTTTTCCTCCTATTTTTTTAAAATTTTATTCAAAATGGATGAGACATGGTGGTCTAAGGAGGAGAGAGAGAAATAAGAGAAGGGGTGTTGTGGTTTGGCGAGGAGCAGTGGCAATAGCATTTGGTACAAAAAAATCTAATAAAAATCTCCAAAATATGAGACAATAGTTTATTTGAAATATAACTATCTCATAGCAATATCGCTGTTAGCGGTGGTGGTACTAGGTAGGAATGAGAGAAGAGGCAATGCCGATGGATTGAGGATGATGATACCTCATCTCCAGTGGGCCTAAGGGTGCGGCCACTATGATGGTGGTGGATGGCAATAAAAACCCTAAGAAATAAGAAGACAAGTAGAGAGGCTTGGGGTTTCGCAAGTGGGATGTGGGAGCTACATACATATAGTCGATAGCTTCCCCACCTTATTAGAGTCCAAGGAGAAGGTAGAGTCTGCCTCCTTCGACTTTGTTTCGAATAGGGATCAAGCCCCATTTGATCGTGAAATAGGGCAGAGCTCTATTTACTTGGAACCAGGCTTACGGGCTATATTAATTCTTCAGGCTAAGAAAGTTCTTATTCGGTCAAGTGGACCAAGCCTGATTAATTGGGCTAGATTATCAGAAGTTGCCATAGAAAATTTTATAGCTAACTCTCACTTTCCCAATCTAGAGTTGGGTGATCTCATTGGTCAATGTTTACATGTTGGTCTATTTACATTTACAGCTGAAAAGTTAATGAAAAAGGTATATATTTGTCTACATTTATATATAAGGATGTATTTGGGTTATGTGAACATGTCCGACTATAAATGGCCATATGAACATTATGTAAACCCACACCAAAAAGATAGATAATAACAATCTTATATCGAAATGCTGATATGGCAATACACGAGTGGCCTTTATGGAGCCTACATGAGCCATTTACAAGGCACGAGTATATCAAACACTAATATGTGCATGTATAATATGTTCCTTTTCCTTCAATTCAAAGAAATAGCATCCACCTTCCAAAACACCATAGGTGAAATCCTCATATTAACATGCACATGAAACTCACCGTATGTACTTCCTCACATCTAAGGTTGGCCGCCTACCTTACATGTGAGACTTGATTTAAGAGAATTATTGAATCCCACTTAATTGTCTTGTGGCCGTATTGCTAGAAAATGTGTGCAAGTACTAGCCATTTTTGAGTGCCACAATGTTGCCTAACCAATTCTCCATTCAGCGCAGTAGAAGGAGACCGATGCCATACATAGGGAGAGGCCTTTCAAGGGCTAGCATGTATGATGGGAAACCAATAAGTCATTTTGTTGAATTTTATTGTATTCCTTATCATGGTAAACCATCACCCTTATGCATACCAAGGGGTTCAAATTGTACGTTTCCTGCGAAAGAATGGTTGATTGTTTTTGATAATATTAACTGTTGGATCTAATTTTATATAATTTTTAAAGCATCATAAATCTCTTTTGTTTATCAATAGAATAATTTATAAGATTGATATGATACTTTAATAATTATACAGAATACGATCGAATATATTATTAAAAAAAAAAATCTTCTAGCGCGAAAGATGCAGCCCGAGGTCCCGAACCGTGGCTACAAAATCACATGGATCTGACATTTTTAATTTATTTTGAGATAGCTACTCCATGTTAGCATTTAGTGCATTTTTCTGGTACATAGCATTTATTTCATGATTTTTTTTTGGTAGAATCATTTATTTCACGTTTAGCAAGATTAATTTTTGTCACTTTCTGGCGTATTGGCTAAAACGACCATCTAAAACGACGTGCTTCCCCTGTGCCTCCGGTTTCGTGCCCTCTTCGTGCCGTCCGCGATGTTGCCGCAGCCCAAACGCTTCCACGGGGAGCACGGCTTCTCCCGTCTCCACCGCCCGATACGCGACAGAGGATCTTGCACGCGTCCGTATGCGGCCCCTAACACGTACACGAATGGTGCACGAGGCACGGCTAATTAGGCGGAAGGGTTGGGTTGCATCCAACGGTTGGCCACAAAGATCTAGTCAAATTAGTCCTTGCCGTCCTTGCGATCGCCAAACTCTTGTTCGTTTGTACGACGTCACATCCAACTAAGACCGACGCCTGACGTTGCCGTGGCGCAGTTGTCATGGGAATTCCAACCGACCTACAACTTTAATACGCCTCATATATGGTTTCAAGGTCAGCATTTATGGCGCACAACGGCACCCCCTTCCTGTAGGACCCACCAAAGCCGACCTGTTGCCAGAAAACTGTCATCGATTAAAATTTAGATATGTGAATGATCGATCCAACCAAGGGAGACAAGTTATCGGTTAGAACCCAGTATCGTATCATATGGACTTTAGGCTATTTATTATTCAAAAAAGACTTATTATTATTAAATTTAATTAAAAAATTTAAGGAAAAAGTTTTACCGCTAATTATAATCAAGCAACTGATAATTTTTATTATTTTTAATTAAAAATTAATTTTTTCAAATTATATGTTAATTTTGTATTGGATGATCTTGAATCTTTTCGATAGAACTGAATTTTATCCGGCTTAAAAGAAACGTTGCCATCCTTATTAATCTTTGATGATTTTTGAAATATTTAACTTTTAGAATTTGGGGTTCAGGCATTTTGGCTATTTATTTGGCACGAATCTGGAGATGGTGGAAGATAAAGGCCTATCAATGGTATATTTAAATTTTCTTTTATACTCGTTTGCCTATGTTTACCGTCTTTGATCAATTGCAAGAGGAAACATCATAGCTAATATTGATATTTGCTATCTAAAGTTAGGCAAAATTCATTATTATCCAGTGAAAATCAATCGTCGTCTTAATTGTCTTGTGAATGTAGCCCACAAGCCTTATATTTGCCTCTTATTGTAAAGGAATCTATTCGGAACATGTGAACACGTCCAAAGTACAAAGAGAACAAATTACAGCAGCTGGATTTTTTCTTCTTTTGAGTGGGGTGGGGTTTGCCTTTGGCGCGTGGGTAGGGCTGCACTCAGTTACACCACGCGTGAGCTAGGCTCCCATGGACCATTCAAGTCGCAGGTCAAATGGTCGGCCGTGAACGGTAGCACATGAGCACCACCTTTCCTTACAAAACAAGCAACACTTTCCAAAACACTAAATCCCACCACTTCTAACGTGTTACTAATAGTTTCATCATGATATCGACTGAGACAGAAGCATGTCATGCTGATGAAATATTAACAAGATGCAGCAGTTGTCTCTTATGTCTGTCCTCCTTTAGGTTCACTACTATTGCTCAAATGTGCAGCATTTCCATTTGGAAGAGCCACTGTGACCCACTCAATGACCATATCGCATGCATTGCTAGAACTTTTTATTAACATTACTTGATAAGTTACCAATCCGACACGGCGCAAGGCAATTGGTACAATTCATGGGATGCAGGCCACTTATGGGGTGTCACATTAAACAAATGACCAAAAGTATCTTCTACTGGTGCTCTATGCTTACTTTTCTTTACCAGCATGGGAAACCATCACTTCCAACAGATACTTTTCAAACACAACGGTCAGTTGGGATCACAATAGTGTTTTTGAACGGACTTGATCTACCATATATATTACAGACAAAGCCAATAAATAGATGCCATATCAGTATTTTGAGCCGATAAATTCTATAACCAGATATCTCAATACAGATTGTTTTAGTTTAAAATGCTAATATGGCATTTTTCTATTGGTTTTCCAGCTGCTTATAGCATATATGGTGGATTAAATCTACTCAAGAATTTCTCTAAATAGGAGCAACTCCGATCTTGAGTATTTCATCCCATTCAGATAGAAGGTTTGAGGAGTTGAAATGGGGTGCGTCCAATGTTCGTTGCTGGATCTTCGGCTTTAGTTTCAAATCCACCGGAAGTGCTGCCATAATTATGGTCAAATGACGTTTGCCAATTGGTTCCATTTTAGTGCAGGCATGCGACCGATATTGCTCAGCTTTTCTCAGTTTCAAGGGAAATCAAGCAACCTAGGTAGCAACTCTGGTGTCACTGAAGTCAATTGCGGGTGCTTTCGTTTAGATTGATTACTCATCCACCAGGAGTAACTTTCATTCATCCACCAATCAGCACATCGAGTGCCAATTTGGAGAGAGCGAAAAATTCATGGTAGTGGCGTCATTATCTCGTCAGCATGACACTGGCAGGGAAACATTAAATGTCATAGGACAAGTCTAGTTGATGAAGTAGTGCATCACATCAGCAATTCCATGAATCGATCTCATATTCGGATTTCGCTAGATTGCTTTCAAACAAGGATCGATCTTTGTGTCGTTTCATGATACAATGATTTCTGGCAGCTTCTATGAGACGTATCACGGTACTGGTAAAGATATATGTGAACGCAAGATGCTGGAATCACGGAGCTCAAAAAAGTTTCTAGGCATTACCATAGCCATGTATATGTGAACCATTTCTTTGGATCCTTCCAGCAAATCCATCTTCTGCGCTGGACCTACGGTAGGAATAGGATCCAATACTAATATATCCATATTTATATTTATTTTTTCGATGAATACAATAGATACAGAGAGTGAGGACAAAGCATGAATTCTTATCTACTATATATATGTGGGATTGAAGAATTGAAAGTAGATTTAACGACAAATCTATAATTTTCATTTCAAACATGTGGTGCTAGTTTGATGATCTATGGAGGCCTGGACGGTGATGCACCTACGTCCTCTTGACAAGGAGAGTAGGATTTACATCAAATTAATAAAATGATTGGATCATATTTGTTAATTAGAAAAATCTCGAACATTCTTTGCCAGGCTTCTGTCACCGTCATTAGACATCAATGTATGGTTGCTATATGTTATAATGGAATTGAAAATTTTATTTTCTAACTTCCTTGGTCGTTATTGCTGGATGATTATATTAGTTGTAGATGGAAGAGTAGTTACCCCGTTAAGTGTGCATTACCTTACTTACGAGCTAATTTTTGAGGATGAAATGGACAAGAAAAAGTACTGTGGAAAATATGGGACGATCTAGTGTTATGAAAAAAAGCTATTATGGTATGAAACTAGCAGAACCAGGGAAACATGGGCGCTTTAAGAATTAAAAGAAATTCCACATTTAAGAAATACAAGCCTAACCAGTACGTAGTAGTTCTTGAAGCTTGTCAAACACTGAACAGCCATTGGTTCAGAGGGACCATATCACTGTGAGCACCGTTTGCAATAATCTAGACCACCTATCGGCACCAACGCCATTATTAAACAAGAAAAATCTCAATTAAATTCAGTAACCTTCATGTTCGGGTAATTATTTAGTTAATATGCCCATTTCCCATGCAATGAATCTTTAGCTTCACACAGATCCAGGTGCGGAAAAAGAGGAAGATAGTCTTGTAGATTAGCAATTTTTTTTCATCCCCAGAACAATTCATTTTTTTCCTCAAAAAAATTTTCCAGTTTTTGCACTTCCATAAACAAATAAAGAACAATCTACCTGTTCTGAGACTACCTGCCAACCTTAAGGGTGGTACTAGATTCTGAATTCCAGAAACTAACGTGTATTATTTCAAAGAGAGATTTTTTTCTCCCATGCTGTTGTTGGTTTAGGTTCAGGGTTTTGTGTTATCTTTCCTGTTCCCATTCACATCCCTGAATGTTGTATTCATTACATGTTTCTGCTTTTTTCCGCACTATCTCCCATTACTTTTTTTTTTTTTTTCTGGTTTTCGCACTTCTAATTTTGTTCTGTTCACGGCCCTAACCTGGTGCTAGTGGTGGTTACTGTACATTTCCATTGCGTTCAATAATACTTTTCTGTATTCCTCCAAAAAAAAGAGAGCTTTGCCAATAAGAATAAGAATGAAGTTATAGCTAGCCAATGAATTGGGTGTTCTGCTTTTTCTGTGAACTGTTTTAGCAATAGATAACCATAGCTCGTCCACCACATTGCAGAAATTTATTACTCAAGGACAAGAAAGAATAAAGGTGTGCACCTAAAAATTTCAGCCTGCTGGCCTCTCATTAATAGTAGTTTGGTCCAGTTGGTTCGAATGTTTAGACACCAAAGTGGAGGACATGATGGATGACTGTAAATCTAGCGCAGATTTAACAACAAGAAATCATAGTCACAAAGAGCAAAGAATGCTGAGTAATTCCGAGTTCCTGTTTGTTTTGTAATTCTGTAGCAGTAAAGTCAATATTTTGGATTCTGAACATCTGATTAGTAATTTCAGGAGTTTGGTTCACCCAAAAGTAATGAGAGGAAGATTCACATTATCTGGCAAACTTTATAGAAAGGCCGTTGTGGTACATAAGCTTGTCTTAATAATCTCCATCAACTTGCCAACTGCAAAGGATGGGCACACAAGCAGGAGCATCTACACCAATGTGATCTGTTACCAGATCTTGGTGGCCCTCCAGTGCTAAGAACTAGAAATCATGTATAATAGCTTATTCTCTGTGTCATCAGATCTTTAAGTAGTCTTTCAGCAAAACTTTCGAGTTTTGGCATAGAGAACTATGCAAAGAAGAGTAGCAAGGGAGCAAGTGGAACCCCATATAATAAAGGTTTTCTCGTAGCACTCGATCCCCTTGCAGCTATGGCTTCCTTCGGCTTCTCTCTGGTAAAGAAGAGCAGCAAGGTAACCAAAGAGAAACGACCCTATCGGTATATTTGTGACAACAATGTTGTGGTTCACGCCAAAATGCTTGATGCCAAATAGCTCAGTGGTTGCCGAGACGGCAATAGATGTAATTGCCCCAGTGCACGCTCCAATAATAGTAGTGCTAAGGTACAAGAAATGCCTGCTTGGATTTAGAAGTAGGAAGAAGGCTCCTGCCATGGGAGCCATCAGTGTGGCCATGAATGCTGGCCTTGACACCATGTACCCACCTCTGAATAAATTAAAGGAGAAGTGTTAAATTTGATAAACAACGGGCTGACATGCAGAAAGCTAAAAAATAACAGTAAAAGGCAATGATTGAGTCATTTAAGAGTTTATATTGGATCAATCCAGAGGCATGAAAGCGTTGTGGTCATGTTCATGTTCTAATTTTTGGTAAAACTATAATTAGCCACAAGCTTTATATCATTTCCCAATCATCAACAAAAGAAGAAGAAGGAGAAGAAGAAAACTATCAACAAGCTAATTGAGGAAGAAATTACATCAGAAGGTTAGAAAGAAAAGAAAGGACTTGGAGTTGAGTCTTGGATAATCCCATAAATGGTTCCTGATCAATCTGATCATGCATGTAGAAAGAAAAGGTGGTGATATAGATAGAGAGCTTACCTTGTTGAATAGTAGTCCAGAAGAGATGGAAGGAGACGACCAAGAACCAAAGAAGAAGACAGGGAGACCAGGGTGGAAGTCTTCGAGAATCCACGAGACTCTGCTATCTGTCCCAGGTTGTTCAAGAAGACAAGACCCAAGGTAGCACTAAACATGTAGCTGAAGAAATACAACCAAAAGTCCAACTTCCTTAACAGTTGAAGGCCTCCAACTTCCACTGACCCTTCTACTTTCCCATCTACAGCCCCTGCTTCCTTCACCTCCAGATCCATGACTCTCTCTCCAGTTTCAACCTCATCTACAGTTATATCATGGACTCTCCTCTCCTTCCGGTTCCACCATAACTCTTCTTTGCCTTCTCTATACTTCATGGCCAAAGGAACCACCAAAGGCACCGTCAGAAGTATTCCTAGGCTTATTGCATGCCTTCTTGCTTCAGACCCAAAGCTGCCAACAACTGCACAAATTCCAGTTGCCAGTGTTATGGCAAACATCACCATGAACCCCCAACTTGATCTTGCTTTATTTTGGTCCCCATCTCCCGAAGAAATGGTGAAACTAAAAGACTAATTAGTATCGGTACAATGGCATTGAGGAGGAGATATGGCTTTGCATTATGATTGGGCCGTGGGTGGAAGATTGCATCCGCCAGAACAGTGTAGATCTTAGCACTCAAAGCAACATAGCCTGTGGATAGCCCAACTGCAACACGGCTATCTGAAGGAAAATTTTGGATACAGATGAGGTAGCAAGCAGTATTGATCCAACATATGCCATTTCCAGCCAGGGCAGTGAGTATGAAGAGATGCCAGTAGGATAGCCGAGTACTCTCTAGGAAGAGAAACTGCACGCCATAGCCTACCAGCCCAAAAGTTGCACCAATCACTGGAACCAGCCAGAGGGGAGAAAAATGGCAGCAAGACCAGAAAGCCAGCCAAAGAGCTTCCTGCATCAGAGGCGAAAGCAAGGAAATTGAGCTGGATTTGAGAGATGGATTTAAGATCTTTGAGCTGGGATGAGTAAACTGGGAAGTCAGAATTTGCCCCATTAATGGTCTGGAGCCACATGGTCCCAATCAAGCTCAGCCATTGCGCAGAGGGAGAAGGCATGGTCTGAGAAATTTTTTCACTGCTGAGAGTTGCTTCGATTGGGGCTCTATTTATGGAAAGAGATGGTGCAAGTAGCCATCAATGGAGATTTAGACTGTTGTGGCTGTGAACCTGATATGTGGTTTCTTTTTGACCAATATGAAATAGTTAATTTCTGCAAGGTAGAATTAACACCTGATGAAATGGTGCTGTGGTGGAGAAAAGAGGACTAAAAGAAATGGTACTGTGGAGGGGAGAACCTTAAAACCACATGTATGAGTCTGTTTAACGTGTGCGTCATGGCACACGAGAGCATGTTGCACCAATATTTGCTGAGACGCCCAAACGTTAAACACAGTGCAGGGTGAAAGGCAACGTAACTTAAAGGACAGAACACAGTAAGAGAACTAGTAATAATGTGAATATGAGGACTCAAAAGGCCTAACAAGCGTATGCAATTACGCTATCAACATGTCAGAGGAATTTAAGGCAAAATACCTTGCAAGCCCTTGCATTGCACGTTACATATCACGGACCCAACAAAGCTACCGCATCAAAGCAACGTGGGTTGGTTAGTGCAGGCCAAGAAAGTCAGAACCTGCTCGTCTTTGAAGTTTCCAGTTACAAGTCAGTACCATCCCGAGAGCCTTTTTAATCTTTTATTCATCTATTGTTTTTAGTACGTTCTTTGACATATAAAATGATAACTGATAATTAGTTTCTTGTTTAACATGCAGCAGTCTTCCACATTTTGAAAAAAAATAAAATAAAATAAAATAAAATAAAATAATAAAAGAAGAAGAAGAAGAAGGCTAATGAGTTTAGTTACCTCCGAATGGCCATGCAAGTTCTTAGTCCCAAAAAGTGAAATGAGTTTTATTATCTTCTGTTGTTCATATTTTTAATCCCTGAAATCAATACATTTATTTAACCAGAAAATAGGGAAAGGGAGTCAGAAACTGAGCATGCAAACAATAAAAGCAGTTCCGATTGCATATGAATTTACTAACCAGACAGCCAAACAGGATCTTCATGACAATAGTCAGTCTGTAACATCTGCACTGGATGGATCTTAGATAATTAGCAGAGTACTACAATGGAACGCATCAAAGGAAAGCATATTAAAAAGGCACTAAAATAATCAGTCCCAGGAACAGCATTGTCTCTTTAAACTTTTCATTTATTGCAAATGGAATCACTACAAAGAGAACAAGAACAAGAATAACTTATCCATTTTACATTGAAAAAACAGAGTACACATTTGACATACTCTGAATTAGATGGGTGTTTCCTTGGCTCCCTATGTACATGGGAAGTTGATTGTAAGACAGCAATGCTAGAGTAAGTCTTTGGCTTGCTTTTTGTGTCCACCATCAGCAAGAATTGTTCAAAAAAAAAAAAGAATCTATGAATATGGTAACATGGGTCCAAATTTCTTATATGGGTCCACATCATTTTAAGCCCCCTCTCAGCTGTTGCTCAAAACCGCAGTACGCCTGCTTGCAATTCGATGGAGCTGGTCATATCCTGCAAGAACTCCTGCTCCTGCCATTCCTGAGAGCATGTTAGCAGCAACTCCCCTAAAAAGTGCAGAGAGACCCTCGTTGCCAACTATAAGTTGTAAGGCATGGAATGCGCTGTGATACTTGGAAGGTTGTCCCGAAGTCAACATCATTCTCCTGCGCAGCGTATCAAATGGGTATGCACAGACCCCAGAAAATGTTGTCACAGTCCACCCTAACATGAAACTAGCTAAGAAGTTTCCCTGCAACAACAAAAAGCCATGGATGTTGAAAGATAACAGGAATTTGGGGGGAAAAGATGTGTTTGCAATAACCAAGAGAAACCAACAAACTGTTGTACTTCAGGTATATGGTTACATCTTGCTTTACAATGCTAGATGCCTAGAATAAATAAACAGAAGACATGATGGACTGGGAAGATCAATGAAACAATAGTGGAGACCCGTGAAAATATATATAAATTATGATGTAGACCACAAAGAGATATTGAAACGAGTAATCCCCAGAAAATGTGGTCACAGTCCACCCTAACATGAAACTAGCTAAGAAGTTTCCCTGCAACAACAAAAAGCCATGGATGTTGAAAGATAACAGGAATTTGGGGGGGAAAAGATGTGTTTGCAATAACCAAGAGAAACCAACAAACTGTTGTACTTCAGGTATATGGTTACATCTTGCTTTACAATGCTAGATGCCTAGAATAAATAAACAGAAGACATGATGGACTGGGAAGATCAATGGAACAATAGAGGAGACCCGTGAATATATATATAAATTATGATGCAGACCACAGAGAGATATTGAAAAGAGTAATATTTCTTTCTTTTATTCTGAGGCAATTGTGAGAAGTTGAGTACACAAAAAGAAAGGCATTAAGATACCTAATGCACGTAGGAAGAGAAAAAATTATGCCCAAATAAATTCAGACTCTTTGCACTGCTATTGCCATAACCATATCTATCAAGCCTTATCCCAACTTTGGGTCAGCTTCGCTTGGCACTGCTATTGTAATTAATAAAAGGATTTGCAGCGGGACTTCCTTTTTTCCTGCTTGGTTGTCTCCTACAAATACAGGGTATTTGCCTTGGGCAATGGACAGATGGAGTGCCTTTCTCCGCACTCCAGAAAAATATCCAAATCCATTCTTCTCCTTTATTTACATTCACCTTTTTTTTTAAAAAAAAAACTTCGACTCAAACATTGCTCTCAGATAGAAAGAGAGAGAGAGAGAGAGAGAGAGAGAGAGAGAGAGAGAC
>KE504675.1:1742971-1757131 GCA_000441515.1 Elaeis oleifera | reverse complement strand
GGACCACTATTTTGGATGGTACAAAATGTCTGAAGTAAGAGAGTTAGGTTTGATAGGATGAAATTGGTTAGGCAAGCCAACTTTATTGAGAAAGTGTTGAGCGTCTTCTCAATCAGAGAAGACAAGATCCGATAGAAATCTAGGATGAGATGAAGAAAAACTCAGAGAGAAGTACCTCCCTACCTCTTACCAACAAAGACTTTTAGATTAATGACAGAGGCTTACTCAAGGGAATAGATCAGTCACCGAGTATGTCACGAGATTTGATGAATACCTCATGAGATGTGGAGTAGCCGAAGATAGGGTTGTTACCTTATCTAGATTTAGAGCTGAATTACGAGAGGATATTCAGCGTGAGCTCTTTCTGTGAAAAATAACCACGTTGGAATAAGCTTATCAACTTGCCTTAGATTTTGAGAGATTTTCTAAATATTCGACTCCCCATCGTCCTGAACCCAGTCGAGTAACTCCTTCTGGATCGAGACCTAATATTAATCAAACTCCTAGTAACGGACCTCCACTTACAAATCTTATTGGGAGAAAAGAAGATAAAGAAAAAGGAGCTATAGGAGAGTTATCAAAAGGAAGTAGTTCTCGATCCTATTGCTTCAAGTGTCATGGTTACGGTCACTTTGCTGCATAATACCCCAACCGATCATTATTCGTAGAAGAATTAGAAGGAGAAACTCTAGAAAATATTGAGAAGAAAGTTTATGAAGCTGATCCAGATTTAACCGAGCAATTTGACAGTACTGAGGATATCCTAGATTATACCGCATCCGAGTCAGACCTTAGGCTTGGAGTCGTTAGGTATGTTCTAGCACAAACTAAGGAAAGTGAAGACTGGCATAGGACCTCTATTTTTCATACCTTCATAAAATTTGACGATAAAATTTGAAGGTAATCATTGATAGCGGTAACTGTGTCAACGCCATCTCTACTGACATAGTTAAGTGATTAGGATTAACTCCTATGGATCATCCCAATCCATACCATGTGTCTTGGATTGATTCCTCCTCTATTCCCATCAATTTAAATGCCGTGTACCCATCCAGCTTCATTCCTATCAGGATCATATGTGGTGCGATGTCTTACCCATGGAAGTTGGAAGTATCATATTAGGTCGGCCTTGGCTATTCGACAATGATGTTACGATTTATGGCTGAACCAACTCTTGTAGCTTTACTCATGAGGGTAAGAAGATCACGATTAATCCTTCCCCACCTAAGGCTACTAATAGAAAGATAGGCGATGGACCAAAAGAAAATCTCAAGAAGAAAAGCCTCCACCTGATAGGTGCTAAAGAATTAGAGACTACCATGAGTGAAGGATCACTAGTTTGGATGCTTGCTGCTAGAGAAGTTCGTGAGGATTCTAAGATGGATTATCCTAAGGAAGTAGCTAGCCTTCTTAGTGAGTTCATGATATCTTTCCTGAGGATCTTCCAGATTACTTACCGTCTATGAGAAACATTCAACATGCCATTGATTTAGTTCCTGGATCTACCCTACCTAACTTGCCCCACTATAGGTTGAACCCTAATGAGCATGCCAAGCTACAAAGATAAGTTGGAGAGCTGATAAAAAAAAATTTATGAGAGAGAGTTTGAGCCCTTGCACGGTTCCTGCACTACTAACTTCAAAGAAGGATGGTACATGGAGGATGTGTATAGATAACCGTGCTATTAACAAGATCACCATTAAGTACCGCTTCTCCATCCCTAGGTTAGATGACATGTTAGATATGATGGCCGGATCCACTATCTTTTCTAAGATTGATCTTAAGAGTGGTTACCATCAAGTAAGGATTAGACAGGGAGATGAGTGAAAAACTACTTTCAAGATAAAAATGATTTATATGAGTGGATGGTGATGTCATTTGGATTATCTAATGCCCCTAGTACTTTCATGAGGTTGATGACCCAAGTACTACAACCATTTATAGGAGTATTTGTAGTCGTATATTTTGATGATATTTTGATCTATAGTCGAACTAGGGAAGACCATCTAGATCATCTCCAAAGAGTGTGTCAAGTTCTTAAAACAGAAAGCTTGAATGCTAATCCTAAGAAGTACGCTTTTATGACAGACCATATCATTTTTTAAGTTTGTTGTTACCTCCAATGGTGTATCTTCTGATCCTGAAAAGATTAGAGCAATAGTTGAGTGACCGGTGCCTAAGAGTGTGCATGACGTGCGGAGTTTCATAGATTAGTAACCTTTTATCGTAGGTTCATAAAAAAGTTTCGCACCATAGTCGCTCCCATCACTAACTGCATTAGAAAGAAAAATTTGAATGGACTAGGACAGCCAATAGAGCCTTTCTAGACATTAAGGACAAGATAACCCATGCCCCAATCTTACGTCTTCCTAATTTTTTTAAGATTTTTAAAGTAGTGTGTGATGCGTCAGGAGTTGGGATTGGTGGTGTCTTTAGTCAAGAAGGTCATCCGATAGCATACTTTAGCGAGAAACTTAATGATTCTAAACTCAAGTATTCTACCTACGATAAGGAGTTTTATGCGGTAATCCAAGCTTTAAGATATTGAAGGCATTACCTACTATCGCAAGAATTTATTTGTACTCTGACCATGAGGCCCTTAGATTCCTGAATTCTCAAAAGAAATTGAATCATAGACACGGTAGGTGGGTCGAGTTTTTGCAAGCCTGTACTTTATTTGAAATACCGTGCAGGTGTAGAGAATCGTACTGCTAATGCCCTGAGTCGTCATTATACTTTGCTGTCCACCGTTAGTATAGAAGTTGTTGGTTTTGATAAGGTTAAAGAAATTATGAGGAGTGTCCAGATTTTGGTGACATACTTACCGCTTTACGTAAGGGGCCATCTAGAGAATGTAGTGAATATACCCTTCAGGATAGTTACCTATTTAGAGAAATTAGGTTGTATATCCCCCATACATCTTTAAGAGATTTTTTAGTTTGAAAATTACATGCTGGAGGAATATCTGGACACTTTGGTAGGAATAAAACTATAGAGTTGGTAGAGGCCCAGTTCTTTTGGCCAAGTTTGAAAAGAGATGTCACCCGAATTGTTGCCCGATGTAGAACATGTGCCGTGGCCAAGCAGAGAAAATAAAACACCGGCCTATATACACCCTTACCTATACCAGACTGTCCTTGGCAAGATGTTAGTATGGATTTTGTTTGGAATTACCTAGGACAGCTAGGAAGCATGATTTTATTCTAGTGGTTGTAGATAGATTTTCAAAAATGACCCATTTCTTGCCCTGTTGCCAAACATCTGATGCGTCGAAAGTTGCAAGGATATACTTTGATGAGATTGTTAGACTACATGGATTGCTTAAAACCATTGTTTCTGATAGGGATGTTAGATTTATGAGCTACTTTTAGAAAATCCTATAGCACCTTTTAGACACAAAACTAAAGTTTTCTTCTGCCTATCATCCGCAAACCGACGGACAGACCGAAGTGGTTAATAGGAGTCTTAAAAATCTTTTGCGTTGCTTGATTGGGGAACATATGGGTAACTGGGATCTTTTGCTGTCCCGAACTGAATTTGCATATAATAGCTCTGTTAATAAGTCTATTGGCATGAGTCCTTTTGAAGTAGTTCATGGATATCAACCTAGAAAACTAATAGACCTCATCCCACTACCCATGCATGCTAGGATTTTCGAATCTGCAGAATCATTTGCACAGCATGTCAAGAGTCTGCATAAAGAGATCAGTAAAAAATTAGTATGAGCAATAAAGTTTATAAATAAAATGCAGATTCTCATCGACGTATCCAAGAGTTTACAGAGGAAGACTATGTGATGGTTCGATTGAGGCCTAAACGATTTTCATCCGGAATCGTGAAGAAGTTACATGCCTGAGGAGCAGGTCCGTTTAAGATCATAAAGAAATCAAATCAAATACGTATGTTGTGGACCTACCTTCTGATTTTGGGATTAGCTCTACTTTTAATATTACAGATCTTGTCGCCTATAAAGAACCAACTCGGATACCTAGTGAGCCATTTGAGCCTGAACCAACCTTTGAGAGCGAACCTGTCCTTAAGTGTCCACCAGCCAAAATATTAGTAAAACATGATCAGATTAAGAGAATTTTCGATGAGCAGATCTTTTCCATCCGGAGTTGAGGCTATTAGCGGTATCTAATCAGATGGCGAGGTCGATCGGAGTCTGAAAGATACCTGGATCACTCGAGAAGAGCTGCAATGCATTGATTCCGATCTACTTGAGCGTCACTAGAGCGAAATCAACCCACACTCGATTGGATCGAGTTTTTCGCATCTCGGGAGAATTGATGCGGACACCAGAGCCATCAAAAATCAGCAACATGATTTAAATTCAATTTGGATTGAAGAAGCCTCATTAGATTGATTCTACTTCAGTTATTTATTTTCAGTCAATAATTTTAATGCATTTAGCTTTGGATCCATAAGGCCATACTTGGATTTGTCTACGTCACCTTTGGAGCCACCACTCTCCATATGTCAAGAGAAGAAATATGCATGCCAGCATGTGCCGTGCTCATGCCAAGTTGTGTCAAGCATCAAGCACCCATATGGAGTTTCATTTCTTCCCTAGAATTTCTTAAGAGTTCTTGACTACTTACTTATTTTATCACATATAATGCTTTACTTTTTTGTGGAGGGCTAATTTTTTCTTGTAAAAGATAAGAGATTTTTAAAGAAACAGGACCCTTAGAGTCCTATATAAATCTTTGTATCTTCCATGAAGAAGGCAATGAATGATTTTACAAACTCCACAAATACTTGTGTCAATCGCTTCGAGAGGGAGAGGGTGTGAGACCCAAAATCGTCCCACAAAGGGAGGGTGTGAGGCCCACTTTCTATCCTACTCCTTTTACTTAAGATCCAGTGTTCCTGCGACTCTGATTCGACTTCACCATCTACCCACGCAAGCCTATCCCACCAAGAGAAGATCCGTCTCCTCCAGAATTTTCATCTATCATGCTGAGAGAAGGAGTGATTTCTTATTCTACAGATCATATGCTGTCAAGGACCTTCGTTCCTTATCAGTTGATCTTCGATTTTTTTAATCCGATGTTGGTAAAGACCTAATTCTTATCGATGGATCTGTTTGGTTAAAAGATTAAGAGTCCTAATCAGAGTAGTTTCTTAACTACCACGATCCAGATTTTTATTATCTTCTTGGATTTTTCTCATGGATTTAATATTTTATTTTCTCTCGTTCCATTCATATTTTTTTTTTTGCATTTACTCATGAGCATGTTTAATTCTGCTATCTGTTTATGAAATTCTCTATTGCTAGTTGTTTACTGATCTCTCGAATGGTATTCGTCTGTATCATTTAGATTGATCTCGCTTTAGTCTCGTATCAATCAATCATGCCTCCTGAGCAGAGTATAGGCAACTATATTGTCTGTCATGAGAATAATGAGCTCATGGTTGGACGTGATTTGTTGTTGATGAACAGAAGAAAGCTTGATCAATAGGATTGATTTCTTTTCTCTCTTCTTTGGGTTGTCCCGCATCAGAGAAGTTATGCACGAAAGAAGCATGGAGGAGGTGGCACGGCCCACGAGATGATGGAGGCCGCGACGATGCGAGCGCGCATGGCGGCGAATGGACGTGCAGGCGCACACGGGTGTGGCCCAAGCTCAGGCCAGTGCCCGCATGCTCGCGTGGCCCGTACGGTTTCCCAATGCGGTCCACATGCGATGCATGGACCGATGGTCCATGGGGACCTGCATGGACTAGGCCAGCATTTCTCCTTAGTTTCACATGGTCCACGGTGGACTGACGGACGTTTCTGATTGGTTTCTCACAGTCCACGACGAGTTCTCGTGGACTAATATGCGATCGGATGGTCTGCAAGGCTTACGGTCAAGATCCAACACTTCAGAGGCATGTTTGGATGATCTGAGGAGTCCTAATTTGTATTGAAGTCGGGATTGGATCGATTTGAGATTTTTAAAGAGATCCTGTGGCAATAGAGAGATGTATGGTAGTAGTAGGCGATCGGCAGGATCTCATATGCAGAACAGAGGGTGGTTCAACAGCAGTAGATCCTGAAGAGAGGCACCGACAGAGAGAAGAGCAGGGTGCTTCAAGTAGACTGTCAGGCAGTGGACAGCAATCGCTTCAGAGATTCGAGGGGTCTTCCTGAAAAGAGAGCTTTTGTGAGGGAAAGCTTCTTGTGAGAAAGAGATTGGGTGTACGAGGGTTGAAAGTATGATCTCCTCTTGTAAATTTTATTTTCTCATAGTGAAGCTTGCATACCCTGTAGAGACGAGCTTTTTTGGTTGATCCACGTATTTGATTGTTTCTGTTTTATTTTTCTTCTTTCTGCTGTGACGCATGGTATCGAAAAGATCCTGTGGAGATGGTGTCCTAGCCAGAGATCCCCAATACAAAGAACATCTCTTTAATGCTGAGTAAAAAAGTGCCAAAAATATATAAGCTCAAGTTACCATGCTTAATAAACTGTGAGACCAAATGAAACCTGATAAAATTGCATGACTCATCAAAAACTTATAAGAGATGGACAGCAAAGGTGATGCCTTGGGCTATATACCAAGATCTGTGTAGAGAAGATTCGCAATTTTAACTTCTCGCTTTATCAACACATCTAGTTGTTACTATTTATGCCAAAGAATGCAGTGTAAACATGCCATTGACACTTGAAATGAAGAATTCTTATTGTGCAATACCTTCAAATTCTTCCTCCAAATACATAGACAAGTCCAACAAAAATTAAGAAAGAAGGTCCAGCATGACCTTTATATTTATTTCATATGACATGCAGAAAATACTTCCATCAAAAGACATACAGAGAAACACATTAGACACAACCAGGAGACCTATAATTCAACACATGATGGACGATAGGAGATGCTACTACTAATTTACTGCTAGTTCCTCGTTGGGGCTGGGCTCATCATCGTATGAAAGGAGCGTATGGACTACAGAATCCATCGTTGGTCTTTGTTCTGTCTTCTTCCAAGCAAGAGACTACTATCTCCACCAGCTTCTCTGCTTGCTTGCAATTGAACCGCCCATCTAATCTAGAATCCACAATCTCTTCGACCCATGATTCCTCTCCACTCTCCAGTTTCCCTTCAACATCCTAACCAACTTTTAGCATTCCTTCAACCTCCTCTTCCTCATCAACCATCAAGTTTGAAACCCTGCTTCCCTTCACCATCTCCAGAAGTACGACTCCATAGGTATAGACATCAACCTTTGCGATGATTGGAAGATTTGTAGTCCATTCAGGAGCCACGTATCCCCTGGTTCCTCGAATCCGTGAAGTGTCCGAACCAACTCCACCACTATTTGACAGTTTTGCCAATCCAAAGTCTGCAATCTTAGGCTCAAATTCATCGTCCAGTAGTATGTTTTCAGGCTTCACGTCACAGTGGATGACCCACTCAAGGCATTCTTGATGAAGGTATGCCAATCCTTGCACCACCCCTAGTGCAATCTTGAACCTCTCCCTTCATCCCAAAACACTTGCAGTGCCATGTTCGCCGAAGATGTGCTTGTCCAAAGAACCATTCGCCACATACTCGGTAACTAGTAGATTGTGCGCACCTTCTGAGCAGAACCCCATATTGTCACAAGGTTCTTGTGATAAATTCTCCATATTAGACTCATTTCAACGCCGAGCTCTCCTTGGATCGCATCTCCCAACTTCTTCACGGCCACCACCCTCTTGTCATCCAATACTCCCTTGTACACAACACCCGAGCCTCCCCTTCCAATCTCATCCATGAATTTCCCAGTTGCCTTTTTGAGCTCTTTGTATGTGAACTGCCTGAATTGACTGGATATCAACCTGTACCCTTCTTCCAGGGATGTTGGCTTCCGTTCCCTTCTGAAAATAAACCACCATCCTGATACAACAAACAGGATTTCGATGGCACCGAACGCTGATATGAACCCATAGAAATACACCCATCTCGTCTTCCCTCTGCTGCTCGCGTACGTATTTGAAGAACTTGCTGTAACTTCAGAGCCCGTAGCGTTGGAAATGGGCTCGTGCATTTGAAGAGCAGAGGACCCCGATGCTGACGTACTTGCAGGCATCCTCAAGTACGTGATGCCTTTTATTATCGGAGAATTTCTTCCGTTAAAGAGAATGCCTTTAGGATAGCACCTACCAGACACATAGTGCAGTCCTTCACAAGAACAATCTTCTTCACACATCTTCTTGCAAGCCTCCAACGAAGTGGAGTTGGTGTAATTGACATCGTCACCCCAGAAATCTGTGCGGGCTAGCTCTAGATATGAGGTGGTGTTGCAGCTCATGTTGAACTTTGGCTTGCAACCTTTGCGCCAGTCGCTTTGATCGCTCATCTCGTAATGAGGAGGGCACGAACAACCACTTTGGATTGCACATACGTGCAGATTCCGTTCCTCCCACACAGCCCATGCACCCGGCAGAGCCGCGGAAGAGCTTCCCAGGTGACCGACCACGTTCCTTTCGATTCATCTAGGCTGTAAAGCCTGAGATTGCCATCGTAGTCCAGAGTCAGCCTTCTTAAGATTCCAGAACCCATGTCGCAAGCACTGAATGCCAACTTGTCGCTCGAAATGAACTTTCCCATCTCATCCAATACTGCATATCTGCTGCTGTTGTAGGTCGTCTTGCCGTTTTGAAACACAGTGTTATCAGGATTGGGCCAGTAGATGCTAGAAATCTCAGGTCCATCATATATGAGCCTGAGGACGTTATCGTTGTCGAAATACAAGCCATAGTAGCCTGAAGAGAGTGATCCTGGAGCGGCCGCAGACACTACTCCTCGAATGGTTTAGTAATCGGTTGCTTGGGAAGAAGAGTGTCCGTAGGAGAATCGAAGCTTTGCCATAGATTATCGGTGTCCAATAGCTGCACTCGATCTGCTTGCGCCGAGCCTGTGTTGGTGCTCCACACAACCGTGCCATTGGCGTCTTCTAGATTAATCATGCCTCCATCATTGCGAAAGCTAATTTTGATCCATGACCGTTTACCGGATAATCTCGGTTTGCAGTCCATGCGACGGTCTTGTTGGCTGAAGCGGAGAACCAGATCGAGAAGGCATAGGCATTAGTGCCGACGTTGTAGAAGCCGCATGCGAAAGACCTGCTGGGGGACATGAGGATATCTGAGGCATCCTCTACGGAGAGAGAAGACCCTCTTGAAAGAGAGCCCCGTTCTGCTCGTGATGCAGAGGGAGAGAGCAGGAGGAAGAGGAGAAGAGGGATGAGGATGTTTGTAAGAGTAGATGGATGCTTCATGATCTCCTGCTGAATTGGTACGAGAAGAGAATCTCTTCCGTTGCCCTGTTGTTAAACTGGAGGAGCCAACAACTAGTCGTCTCCCTTCAGTCAGTCCAACACTCGCTTTTCTGTTTTTGTTTGGTTCATGGGATCGGATTCTCTGCTGTACTTAAAAAATATCACAGGATATTATGTATGTTTCAAAGATATGGATGATCATATATAAAAATATATATTAAAATATTTTAAAAATAATAAATTTAAAAATATTTAAATAATTTAAATATACATCACATAATTTTTTTTTTATAGATATCTTAATATATGTATATTATTTATGGTACTTTTGAGTACGGTAGAAATTCTATTTTTTAACTTATCACCTTTTAATTTCTGAAATGACTCGAAATGGATTGCTGAAATGGACGGATCAACAAGTAAGCATGCTTCTCAAGTCCGCCGCACATGTCCCCACTCGTTTGCTTTATCGAGGAAATCAGGCATCAGCTACTGAATTGTGTCCGGCCACGCATATCCTAAGGTCCATTTGAACAGGATATGTCAAATTTTGAATAAATCTATAATTTTAAAATCATTTATTTAAAAAAAATAATTATAAAAAAAATAATTTTATCATATTTAATTGATAAAAAAATTATTTTAAAAAATAATATTGAAAAAAAATTACTACGTTTGGTTGAAAAAAATCTATATAGAAATATGTCTAAATTTATAAATATATTTTTTAATATAAAATAATTTTTAATATTAAGATAGCATTATCATCTTCAATTAATTTTTATATAATGATTATAATCATATAGTCCTTTACATAATGCCATCTTCATTTTAATTTTTTTATAAAATTATCTATTGAATGAATTTGGAAAGATATCAAACAAATTTAATGATACATATGTAGTTTTATTGGAGGTATTTTTGTCAAATCTCGATTACCGCTATTCAAAAATTTACCAAATACCAACCCTCCATGCTATTTGTTTACTTTTCTCTCCAAAATTAAACATGAGACTCATCATTTTTTACCATCTCTCTTTTATTTTTATACCAAACATGATAATCTAATATAAAATTTATTTTTTCATGCCAGATTATTCCTAACCAAATAGACTTTAATAGATTAAAACTTATCTTCTTGGCTCAATTTATTACTGAATGAAATGAGTTTTGGGGATGTAATAGTTTAATAGATTCAAATATTAGGCTATTAGATTGCAAATAGGATATAGCCCACTAAATTAGGCTAGTTTTTAATCACATTGTTATATATTATGCATTAATGATCATTATATTTTAAAATTATGTATCAATTTATCTGAAGATATATATTATTATATCAGATAATTATTTTATTATATATATATTATTTAATTATATATTATATACTAATCAACATCATGTTTTGGACGTCTTGATACAGAAAAAAATTTGTTGGGGAGAATAGGGCTCGGGAGCGAGGAGAAATGCCTTTGAGGAAGAAGAGCGGATGAAAGCAGATAACTTTTCTTCGCTGTACATTTTTTATTTTTAAAGTTATGAGACTGACACTGTCCTAATTTGATTTTTGGATTTCTTCTTTAAGACGAGCGAGAGGAAATGGGGCAAAACAAGAATCTCCTCCCCAAAATTTGGAGGGGATCTCTGGGAACCAAGATGATCCAAAAATTTAATTCTAACAAATAATTACTATAAATAGTATTTATGTTATTAATACCTTTGAAAGTGACAAGAAGGTCAACCATGAATTAATTTCATCTAGACTTACGAGCCAGACATGTCAATTAATGCTCGCAACTTAGTAGCCTAATAGCCTAATACTGGAGAAACTATTAGGTAGCTAGAATAGGATATAGGCAAACCTATAAAAAGTTCATTAGTCAGCCATTCCTCATCCCCCGATAAAATGCTAGCTAACCATTTCCCATTAAATACCATCCATGGCTAACCATGGTTTAGTATAGAAAAACCCACAAGTCAGCCATTCCATATTCTCCATTAAATGCTAGCCATGGCTAACTGTTAAACGCTTTTCTTCTTAATAAATCATGGTTAGCCATGATTAGCTCTTTTTATTCCTACTAAATCATAGTTAGCCATGATTAGTATTTAACGGGGAACGAGGCATGGTTTTTTTCTCTACTAAACCATGGTTAGCTGTGGGTAGCATTTAAGGGAGAATGGATTACCTACTAAATTATGGTTAGCTATGATTAACACTTGTTATTTCCTACTAAATCATATGGTTAGCCATGATTAGCATTTAATGGAGAAGTAGGAATGGCTGATGTGTGGCTTTTTTCTCTATTAAACCATAGTTAGCCGTGGTTAGCCTTTAATGGGGAACCTGGAATGGCTGTGGCTTTGTTCTCTGCTAAATCATGGTTAGTCATAGATAGCATTTAACGGGGAATGGTTACTTAGCATTTAATGGAGGAACCAGAAATGGCTGACTTGGGGACATGTTATAGGTTTGCTTATATCTTACGTGGTAGAATAATTCTACCTAATAATTTCTCCAAATACATGGGGCATAGCGTAGCAAACTATTTCATGCAAGGATTGTTTATGGAGAACAAAAATCATATAAGACAAGCATTAGAGGATATCATATAGGATGGGACTTATTTTGCTACGATCTCTAAAGCCCACCTTAAAAAGAAACTTAAAAGTCAAATTAGGATGAGACTCATAAATTTGTAATTTTTAAAAAATCAGAAAAGAAAAAAAAATCGCATGCGTGAAGCAAGGCTGTTTGCCTCCATCCTTTCTTCTTCCTCATGAGACCTTTCTTTTCGTTAGTTCTTGAGTCCATTTCTTCTTCTATAAATCTTTTTCTTCACGAAGACATTTAAAACTCAATGTTCACCAATGCACAGTACATAATCAGATAATACATATCTAGTAGAATAGTCATCTATTGTTACAATACACTCATTTAGGTAAATTGATATATAGTTTTTAGAATATGATATTTACTAGTACACACACTACATAATCAAATGATATATACTCATCAGCTTCCAAATGCATACTATAAACTTCTTTAATATGTAATCAGCAATGATAGAATATATATTTTGAATAATTAATATATAATTTTAAATATGAGATTCATAAGTACATAGTATATAACTAGTCAATGCACATCTTATAAAATAATCATCCAACAACTCAAAACATATATCCAAGTAAAACGATACATGATTTCTAAAATATAGTATTAATTAGTATACACTAAATGGCCGGATAATATACACGTAGCAAGATAGTTAATTAGCATTCTAATATATACTTTTAGATAAATCGATATAAAATTTCTAGAATATAGTGTTTACTAACATAGTATATGGTCAGAAGATACAAAACTGTTTCCAAAATAGTTGCTCACATCATTAATGCTGGATGACTATTTTGCTACATGCTTATGACTTTGTCAAGTAATGTGCACCAGTGAACATCATGTTTTAGAAATTATGTATCGATTTATCTAAAGATATTTGTTAGAAGGCTAGATAACTATTTTACTATGTGTGTACCATCTGATTATGTATTGTATTAATGAATATTATATGCTTGATGCCTTCAAGAAGAAGAAAATCTACAAGAGGAGAAAAGGACTCGGAGATGACGAGAAAGGCCTCATGAGGAAGAAAGGGGATGCGAGTAGATGGCCTCTCTTCATGCATGCAATTTATTTTCTTTTTTAAGTCATGAAACTAATAGACTCCGTTAGTAGAAGTCCCATCCTATTTTGATTTTTGGGTGTCACGCCCTGAACCCACAGCTTGGGTCAATCACGTGAAACAGCCACATAAACCCTAGAGTGATGCACTAGAAATCATTTAAGATTTATAAATTAACAAATTCTCCAAACCAGAATTTATTAAATAATAAATAGCCAAATATGTCAACTAAATTATTTTATCATGAACAAATATACAACTCATTCAATTATAATTATTCAAATATTACATGGTATCAAAATCAAACTAATTAATGAACTAGCAAGTCTGATACTTGAATTGCTCGTCCAACTCATCCAACTAAACATCTTGTACCTCTAAAAAAATATAAGATAGGATATAAGTTTTCAGCCTAGTACGAATTCCAACACATATATCCACACCAATATAGAAATAATATGGTATACACCAATACATAGTACACGGCCAGGTGATATAAATTTTTTTTCTAAAATAGTTTCCTACATCATTAATATTCTGAAAACTACGTATCAATTTTTCTAGACTTATAAATTAGAATGCTTCATGACTAATTTACTATGTGTTTATCACCTACATATATAATGTGTGTACTAGCAAACACCATGTTTTGGATGCTTTCGTAAATGGAAAGATTTGTCGGAAAAGAAAAGAATCTAGGGATAAGAAAAAAAGGCTGCATAAGGAAGAATAAGGGATGCAAGCAGATGGCCTCTCTTCATTGGTTCAATTTTCTTTATTTTTATTTTAAATTTTTGAATTTCTTCTTTAAATTGGTCATAAGGGATCATTTTCTATATAAAAATTTATCTAAAATTTATATTTTTAGATAAATATTTTCAGACAATATTTAAATAGAAAATTAATTTATTTATATTCTTTTATATATTGAAAAATGACTCAAGAATCTATTATTTATGTACTTTTGCATTACTAATTTACTGGATAAGTTGTTAAGATCTATCTATATTTTCATAATACTTTTATTATATAAATAATATTATATATAATAGTATAATATGATATAATATAATATATTAGTATTATAATATATAATAATATATTATAATAATATAGTATATTATAATATAATATATTAATATATTATACTATTTTATATAATATTATAATATATTATTATATTATATTATATCTTATATTAATATAATATAATATATTATAT
>KE504675.1:1666313-1703628 GCA_000441515.1 Elaeis oleifera | reverse complement strand
GTATGCGGCGGTTGCCGCGACCTCCTGTTCGCGATCTCGGACTGGGGGCGTGACAGAAACCATAGAAATACGCCCATCTCGTCTTCCCGCTGCTGCTCGCGTACATATTGGAAGAACTTGCTGTAGCTTCAGAGTCTGTATCATTGCAAACGGGCTCGTGCATTTGAGGAGTAGAGGACCCCGTTGTTGATATACTTGCGGGTATCCTCAAGTACGTGCTGCCTGGGATGTCCGGAGAAGCTCTCCCGTTAAAGAGAATGCTTTTAGAATAGCACTTACCAGACACATAATGCAGTCCTTCACAGGAACAATCTTCTTCACACATCTTCTTGCAAGCCTCCAAGGAAGTGGACTCGGAGTAATTGAGATCGTAACCCTAGAAATCTGTTTGGGTAGCTGTGGATATGTAAATCGCTGAGTGGTGTTGCAGCTAACGTTGAACTTTGGCTTGCAACCTTTGCGCCAGTCACTTTCTCTCATAAAGATTGTTTCAATATTCAATCTCCTTTTTCTCATAAAATCTTAAGTGAATCTATTTTGAACCAGTTCAAGATACCCGCCATCGAGTCTTTTAGTGACTCTGCTGATCCAATGGATCATATTAAGGGCTATAGGGCCCTCATGGCTTTACAAGGTGCTCTGATGTCCTATTATGCATTGTTTTCCTGCAACCCTCAAGAAGACAGCAAAGATTTTATTTCTAAACTCCCACAGGGGTCCATCTCTTCTTTTGAGCAGCTTGAGGGATTGTTTGTCACTTATTTTAGTGCTAACATATCTCATTTGAGATATGTGGATAATCTCTTCTCTGTTCAACAGCAGAAAGGAAAAGATCGCTAGAACTACATAGCTAGTTTCAAGGCGGCCATTTTGGAGGTGAAAATTTTAATGAATCAGTTATATCTATTTTGAAAAGAAGACTTCGGAGCAATCGTTTGATTTTTCTTTGAATAAAATTTTCGGATATCTATGATAAGATGCTCGATCGGATACGTAATACGCCCAACCTGAGGAGGAGGAGGCTATCTTAAGACAAGCGAAGAAGGATAAGAATGAAAAAAATGGCCAAAGAAGAGTGATGAGCAGGCTGAAAATTCAAATGAACCCCAAAAAATCTAAGATCAAAAAGCCCACCTCAATATTTTAATTCATATACCCCTCTTTCCGCTCTCCGAGCTCAAATTCTAATGAAAATTGAAGGAAAAGATGTCTCCGTAGGTCAAATCCTTTGAGGGCCCCACTAAAGAAAAAGACAAGCGGAAGTATTGCCGCTTCTATAGAGATCATGGCCATGATATCGAGAAATACAGACAGCTGCGAGATGAGATAGAAACACTAATACATCAGGATTATCTTAATAAATATGTCAGACCGGCCAAATCCGAAAAATACAGACCTCCAGCAGAAGAAACTTCTGATGAACACAACCGACCAACTACTGATATTATCAATATGATATCCAGCATTCTGCCTAGCACTGATGACCTATCTCCCAAGAGGCAGAGAACTGAAAATGTTATTTATTTTCTAAAATTGATATGAAGAGGATCTAAATCCCTCATAATGATGCTGTCGTCATCTCTATGACGATAGCAAAATCTGATGTAAAAAGAGTTCTTAATGATAATGAAAGTTCTGTCAATGTATTATTTTACGATACTTTCTCAAAAATGAATATGATCGGACAGCTTAGGCAGATCAATACTCCTCTCGTCAGGTTCTCAAAAAATCCAATGGCAGTTGAAGAAAAAATTACTCTACTAATTATGATGAGATAGAAATCAAGACAATCGATAATACAGCTAATTTTTCTGATAGTCAGAGTCTCATCTGCTTATAATGCTATAATCGACCGACCTGATCTTAACGCTCTCAGGACCATTGTCTCTACTTACCATCTATTGGTGTATTTTCAACTAAAAAAGAGTTGGTGAAATGTGTAGTGACCAGACGGTAGCTCGATAGTATTTTATAATTTCTGCTAAAATGAACCAACCGATAAAAACTGCATCAGTTGATATACCAGATGCACTAGATAAGGTCAAAAAAATCCGAAGTAAATCAGCAAAAAAGTTGGAAGCCATTCCTTTGGGAGATGATCTGAAAAAAATGATTTGGATTAGTGTGAATCTTAAACTTGGCTTAAGAAAGAGATTGATTAAGTTTCTACGAGCAAATATGGACGTCTTTGCTTGGTCGACTTCCGATATGTTTAGCATCCCAGCCAAGGTGATTATTCATAAACTAAATGTGAATCCAAACTTTAAGTCAGTTCAGAAGAAAAAAGAAGTTTTACCCCGAAAAGGCAAAGAGTCATTGATGAAAAAGTTGATAAGCTCTTAAAAGCAAGATTTATTAGAAAACTCACTACCTGAAGTGGATAGCCAATATTGTTATGGTCAAAAAAGCTAACGACAAATGAAAAATCTGCATTGATTACAAAGATCTCAATAAAGCTTGCTCGAAAGATAGTTTTTCTCTGCTAAAAATTAATCAGCTTGTAGATACTACCTCTAGTCACAAACTTCTAAACTTTATGGATACTTTCTCCGACTATAATTAAATCCAAATGGCTCTAAAAAATAAGAAAATTACTGCCTTTGTTACTGAAAGATATTTGTATTGTTATAAAATGATGCCTTTTAATCTTAAAAATATAGATGCTATATTTCAATGCCTCGTCAACAAAGTCTTCAAGCAATAAATTGATCAGAATATGGAGGTCTATATTGACGATATGATAGTAAAGAGCACCGAGGAGGATCAGCATATTACTGACTTGAAGGAAGCATTTGGAGAACTTAGAAGGCACCAGATGAAGCTCGATCTCAACAAATATGCTTTTGGAGTTGGTGCAGGCTAGTTTCTTAGCTTTCTCATTAATCAAAAAAGAATAAAAGCTAACTCTGAAAAGATTAAAGCTTTATTGAAAATGAAATGCCCAGCTTCTATTAAAGAAACCCGATAGCTCATAGGACTAATGGCAACTCTTAGTCGATTTATTTTCAAATCAGCGAAAAGATACCTTCTATTTTTAAAATATTAAAAATATCAAAAATTTTAGCTGGACAGAAGAATGTGAGATTGCTTTTGAAGATCTTAAGAAGTATCTCGGCTCTCCACCCTTCTTTCTAAATCGATCGAAGGTGAAGAACTATACATGTATATTTTCATCTCACCTTTTATAGTCAGCTCGATTCTTATTCAGAAATAAAGAAGAATTCAAAGACTTATCTACTACACCAGCAAATTGTTACGAGATGCAGAGACTCGATATAAAAAGGCTGAAAAATGATATATGCTCTAATCATGGCAGCCTGGAGACTCGAAACTTATTTTTAAGCTCATACTGTGGCAACATTGATAAATCAGTCGCTCAGATCGATATTACAAAGAATTGGTATCTTAGGTTGGATCGTCAAATGAGCTATTAAACTCAGTGAATTTGATATCTACCTCAAACTATAGTTAAGGGCTAGCTTTTAGCTGATTTTGTTGCAGAATGCACTATTCCATATGATGGATCGATCTCAATAAGTCTTAAAAGTGATAATTCCTTCGATATTCTACATGTGGATGGAGCCTTACATTCTCAAAAAAATGGTGTCGGTTTAATTCTGGCTAGTTATGAAGAGTTCGTAATTGAGCAGGCCCTGAGGTTCGATTTTAACACTTTTAATGATGATGCTGAATATAAAACCCTCATGGTGGATTTCCAGATGGCAAAAGAGCTTGAGGTCAGAAAATGAAAGATTTTTACGGACTCACAACTTGTGGTCGGTCAAGTTCGAGGTCAGTTTGAAACTAAGGATCCCACGATGGCCCATTATCTGTAGAATGTCAAAAAACTATCCGAAAATTTTGAAAAGCTTGAAGTGCTCCAAATTTGTAGATTGAAAAATGTCAGGACTGATTCTCTATCGCATCTCACCACTTTCGATTTTCTCAAACTGAATCAAAAGTATTGATTGAACAATTGGATAGGCCTAGCATTGAAGTACTCTACATATTTCAGATCGATAATGAGCCAAGTTGGATTGATCCCCTCATGCATTACATATTTAAAGGAGTTCTACCCAATTATCTGATCAAAGCCTGAAGTATTAAAAGACAAGCCCCATAGTATATTCTCCAAGAAGGCCATTTATATAAAAAGTCTTATTCTCTTCCTCTACTTTGATGCTTGATGCCATATGAAATCGACTACGCATTTCGAGAAGTGTATGAAGATATATGTGAAAATCATCTGGAGGGTAGGTCACTTGCTTATAAAGCAATCCGATGGGATTACTACTGGCCAACTATTTAAAAAGATGATGTTGATCTTGTCAACAAGTGCGACTAATACCAAAGATACATTAATATCTAATATCAACCTACTGCTGAGCTTATTCTATTACTACCCCATGGCCTTTCGTAATTTGGGGGATGGATATACTAGGATCTTTCTCAGTGGCAGTAGATCAAAAAAATTTCTAATGGTGGCTATTGATTATTTCATAAAATGGACAGAAGCGGAACCATTAACCCAAATCATAGAGAAAAAATGCAAGATTCTGTTTGAAAATCCATAATCTGTCAGTTTGGTTTGCCTCGGATCATTATCACTGATAATAATCGGTAGTTTGACAATCCTAAATTCAAAAATTTACTTAATTTATATTGATCACTGACTCACTTCTGTTGGGCATCCACAGTCGAATGGTGGGATTGAAATAATCAATAAACTATCCTTCATGGTTTAAAGACAAGGCTCACTGATGCAAAAAGCTTATAGACTGAAGAGCTGCAAAGTGTATTATGGGCATATCGAACTACACATCAGATTCTGATAGGAGAAACTCTTTTCAAGCTCACTTATAGGACTGAAGCTGTGATCCCGATGAAGATTAGCTTATTGTCTAAGAAAGTCAGAAATTTTCATAAGGCAACCGACTCTGACCAGTTGAAGACCGATCTGGATCTTCTTGATGAAGTAAGGGAACAAGTCTATGTCCGAATGGCAACCTATAAGTAGAGAATCGCTAAGTATTACAATACCTGGGTGAAGTCAAAGTCATTTCAAAAGATTGATCTCGTTCTGAGATGAGCTAAAGTTTTAAAGCTTACTGAGCAAAGTAAATTGGCTCCCAATTGAGAAGGGCCCTATTGAGTCACTAATGTAGTTCGTCCAGTGGCTTATAGAATTGAGAATTTAGATGGATCTATTATTCTCTGTACTTAAAATTCTGAAAGTCTCAAAAAATATTATCAATGAAAATATTCTAACGAGTTCTTTCTTGTACATCATGTTCTCCCATTTATCGAGATTCGATCCTTAAACTAGTTGAGCCCAGTCTGTTAAACTCCATAGGGCACGAGTATCAATCTAGATTTCAATCTGGTAAAACTCTAAAGAGTATGAATACCAATCTGGATTTCAGTCCGATAAAGTCTCGAAGGGTGTGATTATCAATTCAGATTTCAGTTCGATAAAATCCTATAGGGTACGAGTATCAATCTGGATTTCAATCCAGTAAAGCCCCGAGGGGCATGAATACCAATCCGGATTTTAATTCGATAAAGCCTCGAAGGGCATGAATATCGATCCGAATTCCAATCTGGTAAAGCTCTGTAGGGCATGAATACCAATCAGAATTTTAATCCGATAAATCCCCAAAGGGCATGAATGCCAATCCAGATTTCAATCTGATAAAGCCCTGAAGGGCGTGAATATCAATTTAAATTTCAATCTAATAAAGTCCTATAGGACATGAATACCAATTCAGATTCTAGTCCGATAAAGCCCTGAAGGCATGAATGTTTATCCAGATTCTAATCTGATAAATTTCTGAAGGGCATGAATATTTATCCGGATTTCAGTCCGATAAAACCTCAAAAAGCATGAATCTTTGGCCGGATTTAAGTCCAATAGAGCCCCGAAAGGCACACGTATTATTTCATATTTCAGTCTGAAAAAGTTTCAGAGAACTTGATCCCTCCATCGACCAACGACTTGTGCTAGATACCGACATAATGTTACATTGATCTCTAGAGAAAGATTATCTTTGGGTTCTCTTTAAACTACCAACTTTCGGATCAAATTTTAAAGCTTGATCCATCCGTAGTCATGCAAATAAAGGTACACCCAGTCTATTTTTAATTAATTGATGATGGATGAATTTAAAGTTCTCAGTCATCGATTCTGTTAAATTAGTTATCAATTTTCAGTTCTGCTAATTTGTAAAATACATATGATTATTTCATTCCAGCAAGTGATGAGATTTGCTAGATTACATGACTCAAGTATACTTAAAAAAATATCCTTTACATTGATATTTAAAGAAGTTACAAGAATAATAATCCACATCGAGTTTACATGTTTCAGAAAGAAAAAAAGGAGAAAACAAGACGATCTGTATAAGATCCGTACATCCCGAGAAGAAAAAAAAACTATTGAATGATCACCGACACATCGAAGTTTTCCTTAGTATCGATGGGGCCCCAGAGACTATAGTCGATTTGTGCCCAAGTTTCTTGGAAGGTGGTGCAGGTCAGGCATTATTGTTCTTAATCCTCACCATGGTAGGTTGGTGAGGTGGTTCTAGTAACAATGCCAAAAGAGAGTTCTACAGTCCCCAAAAGGCTTCACTTCTCCTTGAGATGGCCGGGGAGGAAGTCGTCGATGAAGATCAGCATCGGGGCAGGAAGAGATTTCGCACCCTTAACTATTTTTGGTGCGGGGACAGCGACGAATGGTTTCGATTGGTCCTTCCTCTTTCTCTCCTCCATCTTTGTCGGGTTGAACCTCATCTTTGCATCAAACATGTATTTCAGAACAACGTAGATAAAAAAAAAGAAAAAAAGAGAGAGAAACTAAAAGTAAATATTTTGATCTTACCCCGAGGAGAGTACAGACTAATACTGACATCATATAATGCCTGATCGTTTATTAAAGAAGAAAGTTTGGGTGTTCTGATGGTGATCAGGGTTGAATGAACCATCTCATCTCTGGAGAGAATTTTATCATGAGAATTGTGTTTAGTGTCCGGCCACCCCAGAAATTTTAAAATCCCATGGAATAGGAGTTCGGACAAAGAAAAATGACATTTCCAGCCGTGAATTGAGGAGGAAAGGCTTGATCCAAATTTACAGCTCTTTCAAGGTGAGAAGTACCACCAGTCCTTCTCACTCGAATACTTTTTCAAAAGGACCAGAGACCTAAATAAAAAAATCCTAAGATCTATATGGAGAAAATTGCACAAGATGATGAATACTATGATCATTCTAATGGCATTTGGAGTTATTTGAGTGGGCTAGATCCTATAGAAATCAAAAATATTATAGAAAAAAATGTAATGAAAATCGTAGGTCGGACCGAAGACTCATCATAGAAAGCTATATAGCCCTCAGGAGGTTCAAAGACTCGACCTTTTCGACCCGACACTAGCATTTTATATTCATCAGGTATGTCATACTTGTCTCTAAGAGCTGTGAGGTTCTTCTCGATCAAGATAAATTCCTCTGTCTCTAAATCAAGGTAGTCCATGAGACCACGCACAGAAGATTTTGCAATATGATCCAAACTTTCCTCATGTAACAGGCCGATTTTAGGGTCCTTTCGAGGTAGATTTTCTACCTATATGGCCAGTAGGAGCTGGGTTGACCTAACTTGTGGTTCACCTATGGTCTCCTCCCCTTTCTACTTCTATTGGATATGTTTCTCGAAAACAAGTTTGAAAGAAAATAAAAAACTCGAAAGAAGAAGAGGGGCTATCATATGGTTGAAAGAGAACAATACCTCACATATGTGATTCTTTGCACCAGAGGCTAAAGTGAACAATACCTCACATATGTGATTCTTTGCCTAGTTGCCCGCATTTTGCAATCTCCTTTCGGAAGAAAGAAATTTAATATTTAAAGAACCATCCACCTCAAGAAGGGAGGAGAGAAATGAGGGTGGAACAGAGGGGACGGAGATGGTAACAGCCATCCCCAGTTGCCCCAGTTGATGACTTTCTTAAGTTACGTGGGGGGGGGGGGGGGCGAGTGAACAAGAACCATTCCAAGAGGAAAGTGATTGAGGTGGCTTATATTGCTTATAATATTTGGCTGAGTTGGAATGATTTTGTTTTGAAAAAAAAAACTCTGTCATCGGGACTCGCTCTTATGAGAGCAGTGATGCAAGCTTCATAGATCATATGCACTGCAGTCAGCAGAGGACCTATGGCAATTGGGGAACCTAGGGCTCCTCTTCAGTAGGTTCCGCACTACCTCAAACGTTCTTCCTTAGTTGGGAGCCCCCATCCCCTAATTACCTGTAGGTCAACGTTGATAGCCATGTTCAGAACATAAGATGTGGTGGAGTTGGATTTGTGATGAAAGGCCGAAGATCCTCATTTGTGGCAGTAAGGGGCTTCCACCTTTATGACACTTCTACTTCAGTTGCTGAATTGAGAGGGACGTGGGAGGGTATCGGATATGCGATCATAGTCCTTAAGGCCAACCGCATTTTTTTCTTTTTTTGGAGAGAGACTCGAGCATAGTGGTGAGTTATGTGAGGAGGCAGCATTGTTTGGCCAGTACCTAGCCACTGCTAATGGATATTTGGGTGATGGTTCACGATTTGGCAGAATTCAAGTGGATCAATATCCTTAGGGAGTCAAACGATGCTACGGATTTGGTGGCTTCTTATGTGGCCAGCAATTCCATGGACATCCTATGGGGTAATTTGTATATTATTCCTATTCAACTTCAGGATATTTTGTATTCAAACTCTTCTGGCTATATTTATACAAGGGTGAGATAAAACACCCATTTATTTTTAAAAAAGAAAAAAACACATCTAAACTATGTGTTTAATGTTGTTCATTACATATAATCGTTAAGCTAGTTTCAGCAGCACATCTATTAAATGATAATGTAAGTGTCCTAAGATGAGCTCAATGAGAATAAAAATCTCATGCGGAAGAAAGGGTAAAAACTCACTTCATTCTAATTTCTAGTATGAATACGAACTATGAAAGCATAGCCTATCCTGTAGACATGCCTATGATGCAAGATTAATTAAGCAGTAAATCAATTATATTGAAATTTGTTCCGAAGAAATGCAATGCAAGTATGTAACCTAAATTTTATTGCATAAACATACTGTCACCGAACACCAATCCACCTAACCCAATCAGCAAATTGCATTCCCCCATAAATGCTGTTTGCAAAACAGACACATACTGTGAAAGCCCTTGCAACAGGAGGAATATGTCTGGCCAAAGGTGATGCCTCAACCACGCATTCTAGTCCATTAATGATCTGGTAGCAAGTTTTAGAAACAGATAAAAGCACCCCGACAATCAGAAGCAGAGCATTAAGATTGAGTATGATTGTTCAAGGAACATCTCTTTATGCTGCCTATAAAAATCTCAAAAATATACAAGCTCAAGTGACTGCATTTAATAAACTGTACGACCAGACAGAGCCAGATAAAATTGCATGACTTATCAGAAACTTATAAGAGATGGACAGCAATGGCTATGACTTGGGCTATATACACCAAGATCTGTGTAGAGAAGATTCCCAATCTTAATGTTTCGCTTTATCAATATATCTAGTTGTAACTGTATATGCCAAGGAATGCAGTGTAAACATGCCATTGACACTTGAAATGGAGAATTTTTATGGTGTAACACCTTTAAATTCTTTCTACAAATACATATACATGTCCAACAAAAAGAAAGAAGGTCGGCATCACTTTCATCTTTACTTTCATCTGACATACAGGGAAACACTTCCGTCGAAAAGTCATCCAGAGAAACACATTAGACAAGACCAGGAGACTTATAACTGCACACATGATCGACGATAGGAGATGCTACTGCTGATTTACTGCTAGTTCCTCCTGGGAGCTGGGCTCATCATGGTATGACAAGAGCGTATGGACTGCAGAATCCATCGTCGGTCTTTTGTTTCCGTCTTCTTCCAAGCAAGATACTACCATCTCCACCATCTTCTTTGCTTGCTTGCAATTGAACTGCCCATTTAATCTAGAATCCACAATCTCTTCGACCCATGATTCATCTCCACTCTCCAGTTTTCCCTTCAACATCCTAACGAAACTTTTCAGCGTTCCTTCAACCTCCTCTTCCTCATCAACCATCAAGTTTGAAACCCTGCTTCCCTTCACCATCTCCAAAAGTACGACTCCATAGCTATAGACGTCAACCTTTGTGGTGATTGGAAGATTTGTAGTCCATTCAGGAGCCACATATCCCCTGGTTCCTCGAATCCGTGAAGTGTCCGAACCAACTCCACCTCTCTTTGACAATTTTGCCAATCCAAAATCTGCAATCTTAGGCTCAATTTCACCGTCCAGGAGTATGTTTTCAGGCTTCACGTCACAGTGGATGACCCACTCAAGGCATTCATGATGAAGGTATGCTAATCCTTGTGCCACCCTACTGCAATCTTGAACCTCTCGCTCCATCCCAAAACACATGCTGTGCCATGTTCGCCGAAGATGTGCTTGTCCAAAGAACCATTCGCCACATACTCGGTAACTAGCAGATTGTGCGGACCTTCGAAGCAGAACCCCCATATTCTCACGAGGTTCTTGTGATAAATTCTCCTTATTAGACTCATTTCAGCGCCGAGGTCTCCTTGGATCGCATCTCCCAACTTCTTCACCGCCACCACCCTCTTATCGTCCAATACCCCCTTGTACACAACACCTGAGCCTCCCCGTCCAATCTCATCCATGAATTTCCCAGTTGCCTTCTTGAGCTCTTTATATGGGAACTGCCTGAATTGACTGGAGATCTCCCTGCACCCTTCTTCCAGGGATGTTGGCTTCTGTTCCCATCGGAACATACACCACCATCCTGATACAAAAAACAGGATTTCGATGGCACCGAATGCTGATACGAACCAATAGAAATACACCCATCTCGTCTTCCTGCTGCTGTTCGCGTACATATTTGAAGAACTTGCTGTGGCTTCAGAGTCCCCCGCATTGCAAATGGGCTCGTGCATTTGGGGAGCAGAGGACCCCGATGTTGATATACTTGCAGGAATCCTCAAGTACGTGATGCCTGGGGTGTCCGGAGAAGCTCTCCCATTAAAGAGACTGCTTTTAGAATAGCACTCACCAGACCCAGACACATAATGTATTCCTTCACAAGAACAATCCTCTTCGCATGTCTTCTTGCAAGCCTCCAAGGAAGTGGGCTCGGAGTAATTGAGATCGTAACCCCAGAAATCTGTTCGGGGTAGCTCTAAGAATGAGTTGGTGTTGCAGCTCATGTGGAACTTTGGCTTGCAACCTTTGCGCCAGTCGCTTTGATCGCTCATCTCGTAATGAGGAGGGCACGAACAAACCACTTTGGATTGCATATACATGCAGATTCCGTTCCTGCCACACAGCCCATGTATCAGGCAGAGCTGCGGAAGAGCTTCCCAGGTAACCGACCACGTTCCTTCGATTCATCTAGGCTGTAAAGCCTGAGATTGCCATCGTAGTCCAGAGTCAGCCTTCTTAAGATTCCAGGAGCCACGTCGGAAGCATTGAATGCTAACTGGTCGCTCGAAACGAACTTTCCCATCTCATCCAATACTGCATATCTGCTGCTGTTGTAGGTCGTCCTACCATTTTGAAACACATCTTTATCAGGATTGGGCCAGTAGATGCTAGAAATCTCAGGCCCATCGTATACGAGCCTGAGGACGTTGTCGTTGTCGAAATACAAGCCATAGTAGCCTGAAGAGAGTGATCCTGGAGCGGCCGCAGATACTACTCGAATGGTTTAGTAATCGGTTGCTTGGGAAGAAGAGTGTCCGTAGGAGAATCGAAGCTTTGCCATAGAATTTTACCGCTGGGTCCTGCATGACAAGATTACCAGTGTCCAATAGCAGCACTCGATCGGCTAGCGTCCAGCTTGTGTTGGTGCTCCACACAACCGTGCCATCGGCGTCAGCTAGAACCATGCCTCCATCCTTCCAGAAGCTAATTTTTGATCCATGACCATTTGCCGGACGATCCCAGTTTGCAGTCCATGCGACGGTCTTGTTGGCTGAGTTGGAGAACCAGATCGAGAAGGAGGCATTAGTGCCGACGTTATAGAAGCCGCATGTGAAAGACCTGCTTGGGGAGACGAGGATATCCGAGTATTTCTCTACGGAGAGAGAAGACCCTCTTGAAAGAGAGCTCCGTGCTGCTCGCGATGCGGAGGGAGCGAGCAAGAAGAGGAGGAGGAGGAGAAGAGGGATGAGGATGTTTGTAAGAGGAGATGGATTCTTCATTATCTTCTGCTGAATGGTACGGGAAGAGAATCCCTTCCCTTGAGCTGTTAGTTAAATAGGAGGAGGGAGAAGAGCAGCAGAACGAGTTTCATTTTAAAAATTCAAGAACATTCAAGCCTTCCGCCTCTACAACTCTGTAGCTTGTTCCTTTGAAACTAATTCTTGTCCGTTGGAACCCGTGTGTTTCTCTCTATTGGTTCAAACTATCCCAAATTTCTTGTTTTTTGCTTAACGCAAGTGGAGGAAGGATGACCTTCCCAAATTTATTAATAAAGAATGTAGATTTAACAAATTGATGCCAATCTAGTCGTTCCTCGCCATAGCTAGCTAAAGAAAGCGCCAGCGCCGGTCACGCCTGCGTTTAGGTAAGGTCTACGTGAATTTATGGCAGTCTTCTTTTTAAGATGGTCTGGGACGGTGAGCCATTCGAATTCCACACAGGGTCCGCGCCGTGGTCTTCCGTCTAAATCCACGCGTCAAATGAACTGCTGACCCTTGAACACCAGGAACCGAAAATTGACCCAGAAGAACCCGTCAAAGATGAATGGATGCTGCAGCAACCCACCCATATCGCGGAAGTTCCCCTACGTGTCATTCCGAATGATATCCATGTGTCCATAGCATGCATGACATAGTTCAAGAGGTCAGCATGCATGACAAGTTTATCATCTTGTACAATATTTTGGAACGCACGTAGCAAAAAAGGATCGGTGTTTCACAGCAGAATCCCTTGTGAATTGCACAATATGAAGGACGTGTACTGCAGTTGAGAAGTGGCTGCTTTAGGTCTCAAGGCCCTCGCGTATCTCATTGTTCCATCCTTGAATTAGCATGATATGATGGCAGTGTTTCGAATCCTCCCTCACATATCCTAAGTGGCCCCTTAATCACCTCATTGATAATGGTGAAAGTAGTTTCTTAGCCATAATTTTGTACGGCATCAATAGCAATTCTAAAGTAACTCGGAAAATTCACTTTTTAAGTCCCTCTGCTGCGTTGCACCGTTGGCATAACTTTAATTAGGTCATGCGCTTCATGATCGTAATTCAAAGAGAACGATGATAATACAGCACGCCAGAATTTTTTCTGTTTTCCCGTTTGTTTGAGTTTTGTTAGGAAACAAACAAATGATATAGGCCACTCCGGGATTTGTACCATAGGATATACACGGATCTTGTAAGCACCCGATCTTGTATTTTCTTTCGCCCGAATCTTAAAGTGGATAAATTTAATAAAGAAAAAGGAGAAATTTTCAAAACCTCACATGCTGATGAGCATGCGAGGCAGAAAAGAGGGACTCCTGATAGTGTCCATCTACTCCTCTGAATTCGATCAGGAAAGAACTTCTAGGATGGATCAAACTTGGCACTCCCATCTATAAATCCCTCCACTCTATTCCTCTATATGCATTGCCCAAATCCTCAACCAAATTGCCAACGAAATCATAGGTTTATCGAGTTCTTTCCATCGAGCGTTTTCTGTGAGTTACCGCCGATCCATCACCGGAGTTGAGGTATTGACCTCCTATATTTTTTTGTCTCTTCTTTTCGAGCTCTAGAAAGCCCTTGACGGCTGGATTTAGCCGCCGGCCATCAGATTTCACAGGAGATCGAGTCTTCCTCTATTTTATTCTCTTCATTTCTTCCATTGGGCAATCGTCATCGCCAGATGTGGCTTTGCCTTCGTTGTCGAGTATCGAAGCCATTGTCATCGGCACCAAGGGGTTGTCGCTGCCATGCCATCGCCGGCCTTATACTTTTCCTCTTCCCTTGTTTACTCGAAGAGAGAAATAGAAAAAAAAAAGAAAAAGAAAAGAGAGAGAGAGGAGAAAAAAATGAAAATAAAATAAAAAAATAATTCTTCTCTTATCTCTCTTTTTTTCTATGTCTTCCATCTCTAATTTCTCTCTCTATAATTTTCTCTTTCTTCATGAATTCTCTCTTCAAAAATTTTATGAAATAATAGAGGGTCTAAATATCTAGATATACTGAGATTGATCAGTTAATCCTAAGAGGTGTCTTAAAGATGTAGTATTAAGGTTGTTTATCGTAATTTTCTACTATCCATAATCATCTATAATTTTTATATTTCATCTTGGTTATGCAAAAGTGTAATTGTCTCTGTAAGGTATCAAATGGAACATTTTGATTCCAAGTTGTAAATCAAGAAATTGATCGATTGTTGTGCTTGGATCTAAGATTGGCATAGATAAAAGTTCTTTATATATACATATATATACATATATATATATAGAATTTTGCATGATGGTTTTTGATTTCATATTGAATATATGATTCTTTATTATATTTGTATCATATATTAACTATTTTGATTGCTGAGAATAAAATATCGAATGTTTTAAAATTAGGCAAGAAACATAATACGAAATCATTAAATAGTTTGTTGATTGTGTAAGAGAATTTGGACTAGTCATAATGTGGATTGCTGGTTATGGGCCAAAATTAACATTTGGATTGTCAGTTATAGGTCGAATCATGGCATCCTGATTTGTTATCATGGACCAAAGCACAGATATTCCAATTGGCAACTGCGGGCCGAAATGTGAATATTCTAGTTTGCCTCCACTAGCTGAAGTGTAGTTATTATGGATTGCCACCATGGGCCAAAACATGATTTATGGTTTGCCAGTCATAGGTCAAAGCATGATCATGATTAGTCCAAATTTAAAAGACAACTATTGATTTGAGACATATTAATAAATATAAATGATAAATCATACGAACCCACTAATGATATTTATGATGGATTTGTGATAATATATGATTTATGATACATATTTATATAACCATTGAGTTACATTGGATACTTTAAATGAGATTTTGTGACTTATGGTTTCTCTTTAATATTATTTATTTATTATTTTAAATTATATTATTATATTAATATAAGCGTGATGAAATTCTTATTGGACTGTAAAGCTCACAACCATAATTTTTTTCTCTCTTTTTTTTTTTTGATATATGTAGGTAATTACACCATTCTAGTGTGAGTGTAGTCTAAAAGGTCAGAAACAAAAATCGTATCGGATCTGTGAAAAGATGTCGTCAGGTCTAATCTTTAGTGTGCTGGATGACGAATGATGCAACCTAATTCTTCACTCTCTTTTAAAGTCACATGTATATTACATGACCTCTAGAATTTATCGTAGAATTCATGCGGCCATGTCACTTGGTCAACCAAGTGACGGTTCGGGGCATTACAGACCTAAAGCAACTAGGACATCTTTTAAATACGAAGATTCTTGTATTTGCTACGAGCAAGAGTAATTCTTATGGGCGGTTATTTGATAATTCCTGTCTGATGTTCGATTTAGGTTCTGTCCACCTCAAGACCAAGTAATAGAGACACAGCATTTAACAGGATGGGTAAAGAGCAAATATGATATGAAATTAATGTTTGTTTTAATGAATGATATCAAATTGATGTTGCTAACGTCGCCCATTCCAACCAACAGTATGCGAGAGACATCCATCCCCTGGACCCCTAGGAAGCATGCTCTTATATACAAGGAGAGTCGAAATTACATGCTTGCCACACTCATTTGATTAGCTTGTCTATGTTTATAGAAATTACACCAGATTAGTCACCGATGCAATATGAGACAACCAAGTAAACCGCTTTCCAGCGCAATAAATGGATTTATTTCAAGATCTCTATTTATCATCGCACTTGAGGGCCAGTCTTTGCGACAGGAGTAATTCTTTGTACACTACATGCAATGTAGAAAAAATATACCAAACCATCTGATTGGACCACGTAACCATCACTTTCCAACACATTTAATGTCTGCAATTCTATTTTTCGTTTGAAATTTTAAATAACGAAAATATATTTTTTTCTGAAAAATTATGATATCTTATAATCATATAATGACATTCTACGATCAAATTATGACTTCCTGTTCATACTTTGACAACAGGATATCATAAGAAAGAGTATTTTCGTCATTTAAAAATTCATAAATTTTTAATGATGAAAATATTCTTTCCTCTTTACGACTTCTGAAAAAAAAATTATGATTTTCTGTATGCAGAAAGTCATAATTTGACCACAGAATGTCATAATATAGCCCAGGATGTCATAATTTTTTTCAAAACAGTAAGAGTATTTTTGTCATTGAAAATTTTAAACGAAAAAATAAATTACAAAAACTAAATATACGTTAGAAAGAGATAGCTATGTGCTCCAAGATGATTGGATGGTACACTCCATTTCACTTTTATTACACCGCACACGGTGCATAAAGAATTCGATAGCGACTGGGCCATTCTTTGCCCAAGATCTATGGCAAGCTCCTCTGCATGCCCAACTTACCCGAAGAAATTCTTTTTTGATTAGCGAACAAACAGCAGCAACTAGCAGTTGGAGCCGATGCAGCTGAAGATATTCTGCTGTATTGGAATTGAAAGCATCCTTGTTGCCCTAGTCCTGATCTCTATCGATGTGCTTCTTTCTATAGCTGACGCACTCTGTGGCAACCAAATAATCCTCGTAATGCAGTGGGCTGATGTCTGCTCCATAGTATCCCACGTCTCCCTTGATCATTGTGAAGTCACAGATGGTGGAGAGCTGTGACTTTCCAGGCAACCAATGGCATGAGTTCCTTTGATTGCTGCACCAATTATTGGCATTGATGCACTTATATTAATCCACTACATTTTGGAGATGCAATCGGTGAACTTTCTGATGAGCACGGTGATTTAATTACGTGACTGGCAAGCACTCACTGAAGAAGATGACATCTCTGGGGGTGGTTCAGGCACAAAGGCATAATCATGGTCAACAAACTCCAGAGAATCTATGGCTGTAGAATCCATACATCAAAGAAGAGATAATCAGTGCAAAATGAGTAAAATAAGCAGAAAATAATATAAAGACCAAAGAAAGGCTGAGGGTGACACCTTTCAGAGAAACATTGGTAGGCCTTAGTTCCACGGCTAACTTGTTATCTTTGGCATTGCCACCGAGAGATCTGTGGGAACCATGCCTATAAGCAGCAGCTTCTAGTCTATGCATAGAACTATATCCAGAAAAAAAAGTTCATATTTTTGGAGAGACTACAACCTAGATTTTTGTCAAATCCGATACCAACAGAGGAATCCGTAAGCCGCTCTCGTTTTGAGCTCTATTTCATCAGCATAGATGGAATTCCATCTTGCTCACTGTATTCATCATCTAGAGGAAAGGCATGCAGTCTTCACAAGAACGTTCTCCTGATGGCCTAGTTGGATTACATCCAACCATTGAAGGGCCATCTCTCACATTGTATGATGTCCGTCTGTTCATGAAATGTAGAAAATTTCATATTTTAATATGTTCAAGAAATGGTTTATGGTATTCGGGATTTTATTTTAATCTTTCATCTAAAGGGTGCTCCAAAAGAAATTGGTGGTTAACGTTAAATGTTCCATGCTCCACTGAAAGCAACGGTAGTGTCACAATCATAAGCAATACACCTTTATCATTGTATCATAACGCTTCATATGAGTGAATAGATATGCAACGCAGAATTATATTAGCCAGCAGCAGTGGAAAGGATAAATGACGTTTCCCATATATGCAATCTCCAACAAGAGAACAAATACTATTGAACAATAACTTTGAAACTGCACATAAGCCTTCTTTGCTCTCTCTCTCTCTCTCTAACACACACATAAACATTACTAGTTCCCAAATCTGAGTGTTGTTGAGATCAAACAAAATCAGTATAAGTCTGGTCAGAGGCTGGGTTGGGAACAACATAACAAAATCAATTTAAGAACAAGACCTTCCGGTCTACGAAATCTCTGCAAAATGACCATATGAAATCCACCTAGTTACTAGCCTACTTGTACTTCAAGAGCCAGGTTGTTGCTCATTCTTTACATATCACTGAAACATTGCAAAAAGAATGTAAAATGGAGTTCCACCACTTCATTGAAAGCGAAGCATAAAAGCATGGAAGACTCGAAGCACAATGAATCACACAACCAACAATGTGATTCAGGTCCAGTCCCATGGCCATTCCCATGTTCCACTAAAATCCAATAGAAATGCATCCCTATCATCAACAAACACTACTTTGTGGCCACCTCAATCTTGCACAAACTCACCTGGAAATGGCAAGTACAATGTTGGTCCTACATCAATACATTTGCCTCAAGCAGCCCCACCACACACAAATTGCAGAACCATCAAACTGACATCCCCTAACACTCTAAAGCTGAATCAAACTTGATTGCAAGTCAATAGACTATTCAACAGTACATTGCTAGGAAATCCAGATACTTCCAGCATAAAGCCTTCATAAAGCTTCCCAAGATACCCTCCTCCCTTCTCTACAACTGTTCAACCTTACCATAATCCATATACAAGACAGAACAAGTGGGCAGAACTATAATCTGGATGGTAAGATTATATCATGCGGGGAAGCACCAAAGAGATAGTATATTGCACGAACCACATGACTCCAAAAATCAATGCTTTGATAACTCAGGGAGCTATCCAAGTGTACAGAGTCCTAAAGACTTGACTTCAATGACTTAAAATGCTTAGTATTGGCTTTGATCATGAAATTCCAAATTTGATGCAGGACGACCAAAGATACTCTATAGACAAAAATTTCAAAAGAGTAAAAAAAAAAAGGACATCAGCTATCATGCATCATGAACATGGATCTGTTTTCAATAACTAAAATGAGAGATAATTACATGATAGTTGCAGGCACAGCATTACTACACCAAACACCCTAAATCAATATCACCATCAGGTCAGGACAACTGCTGAATTGAAGAAAGTATTAGAAAGATGCTATCTTAGAATGCATAACCATGCATTTATACGTTTCATGGGCATGAACTCTAAATCATTTGTTTGCATTTTTACTAATACTAATTTGGCCCTTTGTTCTAAACAACCCAAACTGAAACAAGTAAATAAATGAATGACAAATTACAGTTCTATCCATCAAAAAAAGACAAATAGCAGTTCTGCTGCAAACAATTTGCAGCTAGAAACTCCAAGGAAGCAGTTATAGGAATGCAATCTACATGATACCTTGAAAAACATGTATAATTAAAAATAAATTATACTACAAAATAGTGGCTCTTTAAATCTAAACCCAACCACTGTTATGCTTGTTTGAAACTAACTGGGGAGCCTTGGCTCAGAAAAGGAGGGGTGGAATCTGAACTCAATCCTAGACCGGTAATTAGTCTCATAAATGGAGGAAAATCATCAAAGTTGTAACTGCATCATATCAAAATGTGCAATCTGTTCTCTTTCATCCAGAGTCATTGCCATGATTAATTCTTGGTACAAGAATTTGACCATCAAGTACATTGACCCTTTTCTACGCTACCATCACTTCATTCTCATTGAATTTGTGGCAACAAGGGGCTTCCACCTTTACGACGCTTCTACTTCAATTGCTGAATTGACAGGGACATGGGAGGGTATCAGATATGCAGCCATAGTCCTTAAGGCCAGCCGCATCTTTCTTTTTCTTTTTTCTTTTTTTTGGTTAGCGAGACTCGAGCATAGTGGCAGTTGGGTGAGGAGGCAGCATTGTTTGGCCAGTACCTACCCACTTTTGATGGATATTTTGGGGATGGTTCAGGATTTGCCAGAATTCAGGGTGAGTAGTGACCCATAACTTCAGGGAGTCAAACGATGCTACAGATTTGGTGGCTTCTTATGTTACCAGGCATTCCATGGAAATCCTATGGGGGAATTTGTATATGATTCCTGTTCAACTTCAGGATATTTTGTATTCAGACTCTTCTGGCTGTATTTATACTAGGATGAGATAATACACCCATTTATAAAAAAAAATGTACATCTAAAACTGTGTTTGTTGTTGTTTATTACATATAACCATTAAGCTAGTTTCAGCGGCACATCTCTTAAAAGATAATGCAAGTGTCCTAAGATGAGCTTAACGAGAATAAAAATCTCATGCAAGAAAAGGCTAAAAACTTGCTTAATTCTAATTTCTGGTATGAATACGAACTATGAAAGCATGACCTATGGATCCTATAGATCTTCGGAGTTGAAGCTAGAGGTGTCAAAAAGGTTACTGCAAGAATAACTGGCTTGCGGCAGCCAAGCATTCATAGTGACATTGCTTTTTGATCTTTCGATGTTGGCTCTTCCTATTATTGTGAAGCAAATTTCACCAAGTGTTGGATGGTTCACTCGGGAATGTGAGCTGGGTTTAGATCATCTTGAGACAAGTTAGTTTTACCCTACTGATAGCCATGCCGCAATATTAATTCAACCTAGTATGAGAGGAACTACTAATCAAACAATCGATTATCACGCTTGGTTGAAAAGCCAGTGGCGTGAACCATGTGTTGCACAAAAGTGGTATCATTTCATAAATAATAAGCCATAGTAGGTTGAGACAAGCAAATGCTTGCATTCATGACTCTTTCTAATTTTACAGACTGATAGCTAAATTTTTTAAGTAAAATGTTATATTCTAAACCATCAAAATAGAAGAGGGAAAAAAGATCTAGTCATATTATGTCATGGACTGTAGACGTAAGGTATGACAATTGATTTGCTAAAGCTATATATCTATATATGTATTTGTGTGTGTGTGTATCTATATCTACATATGTGTGTGTGTGTGCATGTTTGTATGTATGTGTGTATATGATGTATGTATATTAATTATGTGAGCGATAACTTGAAATATAGAATGGTGGGTTGATGACATAGGGCAAACAACTTTGAGACACGGAAATCACATGGCCCAATTATAATCAGCGCTTTTACGATGAACAACTCATGACTGATAGACTAATTTCATGTAATGATCTATTTAGTTGAAACTTTCACAAAAAGAAATAGCATCAGCTGCAAACTTAGCATAGCTTTTGCAGCATAAGAATAAAAGAAGATAATGCGCTTGGCAAAGCCAAAATCTGCAATTTTCGACACAGGATTCTCATCTGATGTTGAAAGAAGTAGATTCTGCCACAAAATGATCAACTTCAGAGTTTTCTCACAAATGATAAACTTCAGGGATATATGTTACTGTTCTTAGTTTTAAGCAAAAATAATGTTAAGAATGCCAACCTTTTTATTAGAAAAATCCAAGCTATACAAATTGAATATTATTAGATATTAAACAAGCTTTGTTCTACGAATCATGGTACTCCAAAATAAGGAGCATAGCATAGCTGAGGATATTTAGGTGGCCATTTGGAGTGCAGGAGAAGCTGATGAGTATGTCCCCATTACAAAGTTCTAGATATCCTTAGTCAAGCAAGTAACAGATGGGACATAGGTAAGCAAGATGCTTATTCATCAATCTGCTGATGAAACAGTCACAACTAACAGAACAAGGCCTGCAACTTACACATGATTATAAGAACAATCATGAGCTGGAGAAGCAAACTCTTTTGTATCCATGTTTATGATGCAAGATTAAGTGGTAAGTCAATTATGTTGAAATTTGTTCAGATGAAATGTAATGTAAGTATGTAACCCAAATTTTATTGCATAAACATACTGTCACTGAACACCAATCCACCTAGCCCAATCAACAACTTGCATTCCCCCATAAATGCTGTTTGCAAAACAGACACATACTGTGAAAGCCATTGCAACAGGAGGGATATGTCTTGGCCAAAGGTGATGCCTCAACCACGCATTCTAGTCCATTAATGATCTGGTAGCAAGTATTAGAAGACAGATAAAAAACCCCGACAATCAGAAGCAGAGCGTTAAGATTGAGTATGATTGTTCAATGAATATCTCTATATGCTGGCTATAAAATCCAAAAAATATACAAGCTCAAGTTACTGCACTTAATAAACTGTACGACGAGACAGAACAGATAAAATTGCATGACTCATCAAAAAGTTATAAGAGATGGGCAGAACGGTTATTACTTGGGCTATATACCAGATCTGTGTAGAGAAGATTTGCAATCTTAACTTTTCGCTTTATCAATATATCTAGTTGTTACTATTTATACCAAAGAATGCAAGTGTAAACATGCCATTGACACTTGAAATGGAGAATTTTTATTGTGCAATACCTTCAAATTCTTCCTACAAATGCATAGACAAGTCCAACAAAAGAAAGGTCCAGCATGACCTTTATATTTATTTCATATGACATGCAGAAAAACACTTCCATCAAAAAGACATACAGAGAAACACAAAAGACACAACAAAAAGACACTTATCTCCTGGTTGTGTCTATTCAGTAAATTAGAGGGAGATGGTTAGTATTAGTATGTGAGAAAGAGGAACAAAAAAAGAACAAAAAACATCAAGAACAAATAAAACTAAATCTACACCAAAATTTTGCCTCTTTTTTTTTTAATAGACGGGCCGGCCCGCGGGCTAGATGGGCCAGCCCTTCATGGGTCGGGCCATAAATGGGCCGGGTTGAAAAGCCCTTTTGTTAAATGGGCTGCCAAAATACTAGCCCAGCCCTACTATTTTAAGGGCCTAAACGGGCGGCCCGCAGCCCATGGCCCATTTTGACGGCTCTAATTAGAAAGAATATTCTATCACCTGTCCTGCAATGTCACTGCAGATTCATGCAATTATATGAAAATGCAAACTTCCAAATTATTTTGACATAGATGCAGCATATCTAAAATTGATATTGTAAATATTAATATTGTAAAGAACTGTAATGTGTACCCAACCAGGGCAGCCCTTATATCAACATGATAATCAGAAAGCAAGCATCCAATGAACAAAACCTTTTCTTCTGAACTAGAAACACCTTACAAGAAAACGTACAGTAACTTGTATGCTACAAAGAATCAAGACATAAATGCAACCTTCCAGAAATTCTCATACTTTGTATTTGAATAGACTAGGTTGCCCCAGAGTATTAATAGATGGAAATTAGAGATCAACAACCAGAAAAATGCAGTGCAAAAGGGTAGAATAAACCTGTGGCTTTAGATCTCGATGAAGACCTGCAAAGCAGCAGCTGTAGAAGAACACAGCAGTACAGAAAAAGAGAAACTAGAATTTTGGCAAGTAGAATGCAACATAAAACATATGTCCACAGATATCTAATATTTCCGAAACTCAAGCTAAGTGTATATAGTTGCTTCCAGAACACTTCCATGATGCTATATATACTTGGATGGATTACCACCTCTGAGGCCTAGGATAATGAGATGGGCAAATATATAAATGAATACAATCATTAACAAGATTATTATGATATAAGAAACACTCTTCCTCTCTATTGAATTGCTCTAATTAAAGGAAAATCCACAGCTAATATGCACTTTCTCAGCTAATCAAGATTAAATACTGTAATTTAGACAGCAATAGAGAGCATTATAAAACCATCAGCCTGTCTAATGTCTTCTTTTCTCATTGTAATTTCTCAATATGTATCCATCCCTATGTAATAGAGCCATCTTGGTTTTTGCTGCATACAAGCATGCGATCTTATTCGGTTCTCCATCACCTTGATCCCTGCCACTGCCACCGCCACTACCATGCATCATGGGGAATACACAATTCAAATCTCAACAATCTCATCTCTAGGTACACAATTCAACTCTCAGCAATCTCATCTCTACTGAGACTATCCTATGTATATCCATTACTCTCACTGCTTAAGCTCCCATTTTTAGTCTAAATAACACTTTCTTTTGGTTGCTGAAGTATCACCAACATGTAACAATTACAAATATTCCAAAGGGCATCTTTATATTACTCATTAAATGTCATTCAAATTGAAGGCATCCTCAACAATCTGTTCATCCTCCATACCTCCAAAACCTAAGGTGTTATCTCCATGAAACAACACATCAATTAGTCTCATTTTGGATCCTTATCCCCCACATTATCTCTACATTGCTATTCCTAAACCAACTAAACCTTTGTATAGTGATCGACAGTTTACCAACTACAAATCGAAGGGTTAACATGTATAAAATGGACCACTAATTGTAAGCTTGTCTGGGCACAATCATCAATAGCATTCACTTTAATTTATATATTTGTTCTGGCATTTATATATTTTATAAATGCTGAGGTACCAAAATTAATATAGTACATTTCCTGACTTCACAAATCCCTGCTCCATTTTCAGTCACTAATATTCCATCCTCAGCCAACAACATTACCAACCATCCTTTTCTCTTATTTGTCAAATATAAAAGGAAAAACAACCAGCCAGCCATGCTCAGTTCATCATGATGCAAAATCAACAACCTCTCGTCATTTTTTTCTCATCATAACAAATGGTGAATAAATAGAGAGCTCTATATCTCTCAATGATGCATGATGGTAGCCATCACTCCCCAGGCAAGAATTTTTGGGAAACCAGCAACCATCTGAAAAGGTGATTTCTGTATCACAAATTCTTGGAATCTACTGATTTGGCCCATGGGATTTCAAAGTCATCTCATTCTCAATTCACACTAATCACATGGCCAAGCTGGTAAGGCAACCAGAAAGCCCCTTAAAAATGCAGATGATAGATACATTAGGAAGGCCACTACATTCTAAATTCCCCCACTCCTACCAAATGTTGCAATTCCATATAAACTGCAAAGAAGAAGAAAACCAACCTGGATGAAGTCGTGAAGGGTGATAATGTTGGGGCAGTTGATCTTTTGGAGGAAGAAGACATTGGAGAGGAGGCTGTCCTGGAGCTTCTTGTCCATGTGCTGCATGACAATCCCCATGATGGCCACCTCCGTCCCCCACACCCAATGCCGTCCCAACCACACCTCCAAAACACCCCAACCTGATCCACCAACTGATCATGTAGTTCCCCACCACCTGACCTCCTCCTCCTCCTCCTACCATGCTGCTGGGCCTTGCCATCGACCCTTTTTCTCTGTCTATTGTTTTTTAACCAAAGAAGAAAAAGAACCCTACACTAGAGAAGACAAGACAAGGAGGACAGATGGACCAACAGAAAGAAAGAAAACAACAAAGAAGATATCTGCATCCCTCCACTGCCTCCGGTTCCATAACCAGTTCCACAAAAGCATCCTATATCTGCAACAAAGAAGATATCTGAATCCCCTCCACTGCCTCCGGTTGCATAACCAGTTCCACAAAAGCATCTGACATAGGAATAGTGGAGCAGAGTAATCGGGATGGAATGTTGAACACCGGATGCAAGGCTTCTGATACATCTCCAATCTCCATTCAATCCACGCAAGCTAAAAGCTAAAACTGCCTTCCATCACAAGAAGAATGTTTGTCAGATGAGAGCATGATCATCTATCACAGGATTATTGGCTAGGATAGGTTCCAATGAACTATATCATTTTAAATCCCAAGAAAATGAGATTCCCAAAATAGAATTTTAAAGAGTTGTCATCACAGATGCGGCAGCAGGCACAAGGAGAAAGAAATCATCATCCTTAATGCAAAACGATGAAAATGAGTGAAAGTGTATCCTAGAAGAAAGCAATCAAGGAACTGATAGGAAGGATTGGCTCGTCAATTTCTCATGAAGGCAACCAAATAACATTTATGGAATTGAACCTAGTCATAACATTGATACATATTATAATTTCAATTAGTTTACTATTACACGTATAAATTAAACTAGCCATAACACAACTTATGGTTTTAAGCCAATCTACTATCTCCAAAACTCCATGTGTAAGAAGGACTTGTACTGAAGAACTTAGATAATCCGATATGACAATCTTACTCATGAAGAATCAAATCCAACTGAGAGTTATAGACAAGCTAATTTTGAGTTCTTTGATAATAAATTAACCTTGATCTCCAGCATCCATCCATTCCATCAGTTATAACAAAGCGTGGTTGTGGGTACTACTATGTGACTTTTCTGACTAATCCTAGAAACCACAACTGATAATCCCCACGCATGTTAGCTGATATTAATCCACCCAGTTGCACTCCTAGAACCAATCATATAGATAATGGTCCCCATATATTATTCCCATGATTGTAAGTTAAGTATCATAAATTCAGTTAAGATACATGCAATTATGCATGATATTGGTCATAAATTTTGCATATAAAGTTACCTTGAATGTCCAGACACAGAACCACCTCATGATGAGTCTTATCATCAAAGACCAAATATAAGTCCCCCGAAGTTGGAGCTACTTTATTAGGAATTGGATCTATAACCAGTAATAAAAGATAAGGGCATATAACAGATCTTAAATCTACACTAAATAGGAACTCAGCTTTCCTAGTACAATAACATGGTTAACTCTTTGCCCTGTTTTCTCATGAGTCGATCAACAATCTTAATGGACGCTGCACGTCGATGGCTCATCAAATGCTTCTGGAGCTGGGGTCGAGCTAAACTTAACCAGTCCTGAAGGCGATGTTGTAAGATACGCATTGCGCTTTGAATTTCCAGCCACCAACAATGAGGCAGAATATGAAGCTCTGCTTGCTAGACTCAAGGTAACAAGAGAAGTGGGAGCCCAACACCTGAAGGTCTTTAGTGACTCCCAGCTGGTGGTGGGACACATAAAGGCCGAATACGAGGCAAGAGAGGAGAATATGAAGAGATATCTTTGGAAGGTAAAGGATTTAACCTTAGCCTTTTTGAGTTTTGACATTTGACAGGTCATTAGAACGAAAAACACCAAGGCAAATGCACTATTGAAGTTAGCAGCCATGCTGCCAACTGATCTGAAAAAAGGGACCTACTTCGAAGAATTGAAAATCTCGACCTCGAGGAGCCTCTTGTCGTCCAGCAAGTTGACGAAGAATCCTATTGAATCGACCTCCTGCTGAAGTATCTGCGGTCAAAAGAACTACCATCTAATCACACAGAGGCTCGAAAGATAAGCAAACCGCTCGCTACGTCCTGTATGATGACAAGCTCTACAAGCGATCATTTTCTCTACCTCTGCTAAAGTACTTACGTCCGTCCGAGGCTGATTATACATTGCTGGAGATCCACGAAGGAATCTGCAGAAGTCACTTGGGGGTAGATCCCTATCCTACAAGATCCTACAACAAAGATACTACTGGCCCATAATGCAGCAAGATGCGGGTGCCTTTGTCAGGAAGTGCGATAAGTACCAGAGAAACTCCAACATCCAGCACCAGCCGGCAGCACTTCTAACTCCAATCAGCACTCCATGGCCATTTGTTCAGTGGGGTATGGATATTCTTGGCCACTTCCCTCTCGCGTCGAATCAGCACAAATTCCTCTTGGTGGCCATCGATTATTTCACAAAATGGATCGAGGTCGAGCCTCTTGCTCGCATCACCGAGGTAAGAATAAAGGATTTTGTTTTAAAGCCAATCATCTGCCGCTATGGTCTTCCTAGAGTACTGATTACGAACAACGACAGACAGTTCAGTGGTGCTCGACTTCGCGAATTTTGCAAAGATCATGAAAAATAGAGCACCGCTTCACCTCAATCAGCCACCACAGACAAATGAAGAGGTAGAGGTAACCAACATAACTCTTTTACAGGACTTGAAGGCCAGAATAGACCGGACTGGAGGGTCATGGATAGATGAGCTTCACTATGTACTGTGGGCTTACCAAACCACTCAAAGACTCCCAACTAGTAAGACTCCTTTCAATCTTGTATTTGGGACTGAGGCAATCATTCTTGTGGAGTTTGGACTCCCATCCCCTAGAGTGGAGGAATATAATGAAGACACCAACTCAGTGTGGCTCCGAGATAACCTCGATTTGATTGAAGAAAGCAGGGAGCGCGCTGCTGTGAGGATGGCCGCCTATCATCAGAGAGTGGCCAAGTATTATAATGCCCGAGTCAAGACCAAGGAGTTCCAAGTTGGCGACCTGGTATTACGGCGAGCTGAGGTATCACAACCCATTGAGCTAGGGAAGTTATCACTTAATTGGAAAGATCCTTATCAGGTGGATGAAATAGTATGCCCTGGGACCTATTGGTTGAAGCAGCTTGACGGCACTCCACTTTTTAGGCCATGGAATTCAACCAACCTAAATGTGTATTATCAATGAGGATGTTGTAACATCTTATTATCACATACATGAAATTTTAGATTTATCAATTCTTATTTGCACATAAGAATGGTCTGAAAACTAATCAATACCTCGATGACTTAGAGACGGGGCTAACTTATAAGACCCCTGCAGAGCCCAAGTCACGCGAGAAGCGGAGGGAGACTCAAAGGGACCTCCGAGGGGCTAACTTATAAGACCTCTGTAGAGTCCAAGTCACGCGAGAAGCGGAGAGAGATCCAAAGGGATCTCCGAAGGGCTAACTTACAAGATTCTTAATCTATAATAGCGAGCGGAGCAAAAATGCCGCTCACGCCTTCGAGCAAAACAAAATACCATTTGCATCAGCGAGCAAAGCAAAAATGCCGCTCACACCTTCGAGCAGAGCAAAAATGCCGCTCGCATTAGTGAGCAGAGCAAAATTCACGAACCTTCGAGCATAGCAAAAATACCGCTCGCATCAGCGAGCAAAGCAAAAATGCCGCTCACATTTTCGAGCAAGTAAAATACCATCGCATCAGCGAGCAGAGCAAAAATGCCACTCACATTTTCCAGCAAAGCAAACATATCGCTCGCATCAGCGAGTAGAGCAAAAATGCCGCTCGCATTTTCGAGCAGAGCAAAAATGCCACTCACATTTCAAGCAGAGCAAACATGCCGCTCACATCAACGAGCAGAGCAAAAATGCCGCTCACGTTTTTTAGCAGAGTAAAAATACTGCTCACATCAACGAGTAGAACAAAAATGCCACTCACATTTTCAAGCAGAGCAAACATGCCGCTCATATCTTCGAACAGAGCAAAAATACCGCTCATATCAACAAGCAGAGCAAGGACACCGCTCGAATAATTGCTTTCGATCTATTGACTTGGGAAGACCTTTTGATTGGGACCGTTGTCATCAAAGCTCCTCTGCTCAGGATAGTTTGGCTCTGGTTCCATGATAAAGTTCGGTCCTTTAAATCAGGATGAATTCATCTAAAATCCTTAAGGTTGGAATTGTGTTGTATACCTTACTGGTAGGGACAACTCTAAGTTCCGTAAGACAGGGCTAGCCTCTGCATGTTGAGTAAAAAATACGCATACATAAATAAAGAGAATGCAAATGGCAGAAAGGATAAAAAAGATGGCATTCAAATATTTACAGAAAAAGATGGCGCTTGAAGCGCCACTTTACAAAGAAAAGAAAGAAAGGGAAGAGAGGAGATGAGAAGGCTCAGTCCTCATCTGATGAGAAGGCCCCCACCTCTTCATCGCTGTTTCAGGCTGAAGGAATTGGAGCTCTAGATATGGCATTATCTGTAGCAAGCGGACCTTACAATCCTCAAAACTGAGGATAAAGGCAACAGCAGCAATGTCGACAGCCTCCTCGAACTCCGAAGAGATCCAAGACTCCTCAACACAATACGTTCGGACATTGGGCGAAATCCACCCAGACTGGCGGGTACATCAACTCTCAGAAGGCGACAAGGCACGAGGGTCGAAGGGCACCCCACGAGAGGAAGACGGTCCGACGTGCCTTAATCCTTGCTCTCTCTCGGGCCGCTCTCACGAAGGCCCTCTGCTCCTTTGTCCTAGCCTTGATTGCTGACAAGGGTGGATACAGAGGTAGTGCCATTGCAATGAAGGAAAAAAAATTCTGCAAGGAGAGAGAGACGAAAGGTAGGGTTCAACTGGCCTTCAACCTCTATTTATAGACGTCAGTGCCTACATCAACTGCCAATCGATAGCTTGAAGGAATATAGCCATCCATCAAGCAATAAATAGTGTATTTTTCGACTACCATAAATAAATTCAAGCGACGCTTCGTAGATCAACGCAGGACCACGTGGCATACACTTACAGGCCCTGCATTCTTCCCAAGCATTATCCTATCGAAAGAGTCAGCAGAAGTCATTCCCCATGGCTGCTCACACTGAAAAGTGCGAGATAAAGACGCAACCCAAACAATTGTCTCAGATAGGCGAGCGCAAACAATTGCCTCAGATCGGCGAGCGCAAACAACTGCCTCCGATCGGCATGAGTGAGCAATTGCCCTTGATCGACCTTAATTTAAAACTGACTTGGCTATCATTGATGTTCCTTTGCTCGGAACACTCCTTTCTACAATTGGAACTAAGTTTTTGACAGAGCCTAGTATCCTAAATCAACTTATGTGCTGAATAAGAGTGTGCAATTGCAAGTGAAAGGTAGACAGTAAGAAGATGAACAAATTTTATTTATTCATTCTCTACAAAATATTTACAATGAAAGTTTTTACAACGACCTGGGAAGATCTAGGTACAAAGCAAAAGAGGAGAAAAAAACCTAAGTCTAAGAGGTGGCATCTAGAGAAGAGGCATCCATTGTAGGTGCGTCGGTTGCAATGGGATCCCAAACTTCATCCAAAAGGTCCAGATTAAGCTCTGGATATTTGACAACAACTCTGTCCCGGATCGACTACCTCCCGGCATCGTAGACGTTGATGGAAAGTTCAACCTTCTCATCCTCATACTCAACTAACGTCCGAAAGTCCACAACGACCTTTGAAGCAGCCTCAACTGTCTTCTTCTCTGCTACCTCGACCGCAGCCTTATTCTCCTCCAAAAGAGTTTCAAGCTCTTTATTTAGCCATCTGAGCTTCTTGAACACTTATTAGTTGGTGATTCTTCTCGACAACTCTTAGGGCATTCTCGGCATCCTCAACCCTTCTGATGGTCTCATCAGCCCTCATGGCGGCCTCCCCAGCTTCTTTTAAGCCTCGATCTTTTGTCGCTTTGAGCATTTCGGCAGCAACTTGGTATTTTCTTACTTCGACCGAATGCTCATGGGCACTCTCCATGTATCCATTCAGATAATGGACGAGCTGCGAAAAGATGCCTCTTATCAGCAAGGCTTGGTGAGTACATGTTTAAATTGAATAAAGCTATAGAAGTATTGGCTTATCCGGATGACTGTCTCCACGACTGCTTTCCTCATCTCCTTGCGCGGCACCGCTAACAGCTTAGTCGCGTTAGCTGGGAGGAACATTCCAGTGAAGAGCTCGTGCACCAGCTTGTAATCCTTTTAAGCTGAGCCTCTAGCTCCAGTCCGACTAGTGCGGTTCTAGAAACTCCAGCTGGCGCTGCCCCTAAAAGTCCCAGCTATCTTGACCGGCACTTCCTCAGGAGAAAAGTCAACGACTCGAGGGCTTAGCAAAGCTGGCAGGCTCGAAGGGGCTGACAGGCTTAGAGCTACTTCCTCGGAAGCTGGGCAACCGGCGAGCCGACCCTCACAATTCTGAAGTCGCCACCCAAAGAAGTTCTGGATCTTCAGGATCTCCTAATCCGAAAGCTGGCGGCACAGAAGAACTTGCAATCCTGTTGCGGATGCTCCGGCCACCCACGGGCTCAGCCACCCTTTTCTGACGGGATGTCTTCTCCAACTTCTTGATCTTCTACATCCTTTTGGGGGCCTCAGCTCCATCTCTGCAATCAAAGCAATCGGATGGTTAGTGTAAAAGGAGCCAGGAGGCAGGCAACCTATGCGCACTTTGAGCGCCGGCCCGACTGATGACGACATTGAACAACGTCTGAGCAGAAAGCAACTCCTTCAACTCTAAAAATTTGAAGCTGCGCAGGGTCTCCGTTTCTTCCCTCAGGTGCTGATCCAAGATGGGCTCTTTCAGCATGACTTCTTGAGATTCGCCCCAGGCGACGAACTCCCAATCTTCCTCAGATGTTTGGGAGACAAAAGAAGCATTCCTTCCAACTATGGATAGCGATCGAGGCATCTTGGATCATCGGTCGGATAATTTTCTTCTTTCGCGACGACACGTACCACCATCCGCAGGATTCTGGATGCCTCTTAAGGTTGAAGAAGAGGCAAAAAAGCACCACGCTGGGCTCGATCCCGGCCAGCATGCCCACCGCAGTGAACCACAGATGTGCCGTCATGAATTGGGTACCACCGAACACGCTGATATCTCGAAGAACCGGAGGAAAGCGACGAAGAAGGGGTGAACGGGGAGCCTCAACCCGGTTCGAAAGCACTCTTCATAGAGGTTAATCTGACCCACTAGAGGTTGGCAGACTCGATCGTCTGACCCTGAGATTTTCAATTAGAACTCCGAAGGAATCCGGTACTGCTCGTGGAGCAGAATCACGTCTCTCTCTGTCAGCTCAAACCGAAATCTTAGTGGCGCAAAGTCGGAGTTCCTAGAAGCCATTTTCCTCACAGGAAAACAAGAAGATTCTAAAGCAGAGGATGACGGAAGAAATAGACGACCAAGGAAAAAATAGTCGGTAACCCTAACGGGCTATCTCGCCAAGGGTTTATATAGATCCAAAGATCGAATCATCTCCAGACGATTCATATCTTCAGAACTAATTATTGAAGGCATGAATCGACGAAGCGCAAGCAGATGCTCGATGCATGACAGCCCTTGATAGGATGTGACTCCTGCCACCGATATGGCAATTAATGCTGATAATAGGTAGGACGTACTCTGCGCCACTTTCGAAAAGACGTATGCGGACGTGCGATGGTATCCGCCATATGAATACGGATTGAATTCCAATTTCCTCCAAAACCTGCATAACAGGCATGAGTGGTATGGCTCGAATCGTATCTTATTATTACAGTTAAACTTAGCTCAGCTCGAAATATGGCTTATGTCATTCGGAATATGTTTTACGCATCCATTCAAATACCAAGTGCCATTAACAAAGATGAACTTTATTATTGCATCCAACATGATTACAAAGTTCAGGTTAAAAAAAAGAAGGAAATACATCACTTCTTCGAAGCATCATCATCACGACACGCTTTGGAGCGACGTGTTTTGCTATCGGCAACCTCTTCAGTCTAGATGGCCGCATTGACTTTGCTCAACCCAACAAAGTACCAGGATGCTCTTGCAAATCTCCCGATGCTGTCTGCTTTTACAGCCTTCAAACTTTCATCCAGGAGGTTAGCCTTCCGAAGCTCTACGTGCGCGATAGGAAGATGTGGCTCAGCCATTGCTTTGCACCTCTCGAAGCCAACGGAGAATGCCGACTTGCAGGCTTGGTTTATAATCTCAACTCTTCTCTTTGCCAGCCAATCCACCCTCCACTGAGCCTTCTCAGTAAAAAGCTTCTGATCCGCGAGTCAGCCACGAAGAAGAGCCTCCATTTCTTTTATCCTTAAGTTCTTTTCAGATGCTTCGTTTCTGAAAGAGCCGCCTGAAGCTCGGCCTGAGATGTGGATGACTCCAGAGACACTTGAGTCTCTTTGGAGGCAGAGCCTCTATCCATCTGCGATGTTTTCTCTCTATGGCCGACCCTATCCGAGATCTTGGCCCTTTTGGTCGAGCTTTTGCTGGGCTTCCCTTAAGAACGGGCTTCAGAGGAGGTGTAGTTGCGGCCTCTCTTCCCTCAGAATGTTCTCCTCAGGCGCTCTACGTCGTCGTGAGCTCGGCGCTAGTCCCTCTCAGCCCTAGATCTCTGTCTCTCGAGATTTGCAATCGTCCTTCCGGCCCTTCTAATCTCGTCATCACGACGGTTGATTGCTTCTTGGGCTTATTAAAGGACCTCCTCAGAAGAGTTGAGCTCTCTGATCAGTCCGATGTTGGTTCTTTCTGCCTACTCCAATTAGTACTTCAGCAAGTCAATCTCCTCTCTCACTGTTGTAAGCTCTAGTACAAACGCATTAGAAGTAGAGCCGACGAAGCTGGCCAGATGATGCCCAACCTACATAAAATTAGCATCAAGACTATTAGATGACGCAAGTCACAGGGGATAGGAAGGAGAGATTCGAAAAATCTCTTATCTAGGCAAGGGACCTAAGGGCGCTCACCATCCGTTGCTGAGCCCCTTATTCTTCCAGGAACAATTTCTCGACGAGAGAAAATTTTTTTCAAAACTCCACTGCATATTTGAGATTCTCCGCCGTAAACAGAGCAGTGGGCACAGGCTGTGAGGGACCTGCTTGAGAAGTAGCCGGAAGAAGAAGATATGCAGCGGGCACTGCTTGCTCTGAAGGATTCTTGACTTCTATTACGGTCACTAGAGCCTCTTCCGGATGACCGACAGTCTCCTTCATCCATGTACCCTCCGCTGGAGCCTCCTCCATCAAGATCTCCTCCGCTGGAGCCTCCTCCATCGAGGTCTCCTCCGCTGGATCTCCCTCACCAGAATCCCCTCCAATAAGGCTTTCGTCGCAGCCTCCAGAGGGGGGACCACAGATTCAATGAGTGAAGGAGGATTTACATCCCCCATGGCCGCAGAAGTCGATTCGATGGCCGAAGCCCCGACATCACCACCCGTCGAAGCCGGAGGACCAGCCAGTGGAGCCTTGGTTTGTCTTTTTCGAGCCAATCTCAGTTCGAGCTTTTTCACAAACTCCGGATTCTTCATTCTGTCACTGGGAATCTGCTAGGAGTCTCGACAAAAATCTGGAGCAGAAAAGAATTTGTGATTGTCTTTCGGCACATCTGTAGGCCAGATTTAAAAGGAGGATGGAAGAGAAGATAGAGAGCCGCCGTTTAAGGAATTAAACCGTCGAGAAAACCACTAGCTGAGTGGTCCTATCAACCATGGTCATTCGTAACAATTCTTCGTCAGGCTGACGTCATTGAACTTAAATGCAGGGGGTGCATGGAAGCATGAACGCGCACATGCCTAGATTCGAGAAATCACTTGAGATACTACTTTCGCCTGATTCTCAGACTCAGGAGTAGAGGGGTAGTATTATGATAGTATCCTGAATGCCTCGAATCTGACATGTTGTCATTGATACCTCTAATCGGCAGGCTATCCACGCAGTCGCCGACCCAAGCGTAGAACTGAGATACGTAGAGCAAAGCTATTTACCGCTGATCTGTTGCACGGATTATTTGCCTTGGCCAGTCTTCCATAGCCTCAGCCGATCAGCTCCCAAGCACATGCTACAGCTATCCACCTGACTGGATGGGCTCAAGCGTAACCAATTCCCCTGATTTCGCAAGAGCGATTGAGGGCTGAAAAATCTCGTCTGCAATGGCATATTCAACGACCCTGTAATCTTGGGATCGCACAATCTCACAGCTGTTCAACAAACTGTTCGATGATATTCTATATAAACGACCAAAACCCCGAGGACCAAGTCAAGCAATCCCTCTCAGAGAACTCATTGCTGTTTCTTTGTTCTCTGAATCTGACTTAAGCGTCGGAGGATCCTCACAGGAGCGAAAACCTCTTGCTCGGACTTCTTTTGCAGGTCACTCCAGCACTCCCTTCGCAAGGACCAGGCATCCGCCTTCCGACCAAGCCGAAACAAGCAACAACACTAATGTTGGAAGATAATGGATTCCTCACATCAAAAAGATTTTGGAAAGGCCAATTTCAGTTGGCATCTTCATCCACAATACTTCAAGCGTGTTAAATATGATGATGGAATTCACAACAAAGAAAGTTGATTAGCCAGCTATGACTTGATTTACCACTTCATTCCTCACAATGTAATGGATCCATAAGCAAAAGCTTGATTTGAGAAGATTGTTCACGTCGAAAAAGTGACTGACTAGTAATGGGCAAAGAATAAAAGGCAAGCAGGCAATGGAGATTATTTGATGCCTTCATTTTGGGATCAAGTCATATACATACTCTCAAGGAGATGGGCCCTCTGGTTAAAGTTCTCCATCTTGTTGATAGTCAAAAGAACCGGCTACATGGGGTGCTTATATGAGGCTATGGACAGCTAAAGAAGCTATCAAGAAATCAATTAATGAGAATGAGGAGAACTACAAGGAGATCTTTGAACTTATTTGTGCAACGGATTGTCAGCTTCACAGGCCTTTGCACGCAGTAGGTCACTATTTAAATCTGGACGTCTTTCTGACAATCCAAACTTGGAGTTTGATGACAAAGTGACAAACAGATTATACACTTGCAAAATTAATTTGTACTGTTAAGTTGCAAGACAAGATCATCGATGAATTGTCGTTATTGAAGAATGCTGAAGGTCTTTTGGTCTATCATTAGCAGTTAGATCAAGGAAGACAAGATCTCAACATATGATTTTTTTTTTTTATTTACTGAACTGTTTGACTATATATTAGATAGCTTAAGTTGTAATTTTTTTATTATACTGCTGAATGGTGGCATTCACATGGAAGTTCAGCTCCCAATTTGCAGCAACTAGCAATCAACATTCTCAGGTTGACTTGTAGTGCTATTGGTTATGAACATTTTTGGAATGGCTTTTTCCACAGATCATAGGCTTGTTGATTTTAGTGATCAGCTAATCATAAACTAATACATGATCATTTACTTTAATTTACAGATTCACACCAAAAAGAGAAACAAACTGGACCAAAAATGCCGCATTCATTTTCTTTGATTTACTACATTCAAGCTCTCACAGCATGTTAGTATATGTGATACTACTGGCCCATCTCACTGGAAAACATTGATGAAAGTAATGAATGGTTGATGGGGAAAATGAATGCAGATTTTGAATCTGAAGATGACTTTGGTGTTTGATAATAAACTTTGACATGGGGTGCAGTGGGAACTGCAGCTGGAGTTAATGAAGTGAGGAATACTAGGTCTCAAGCAAGAGCAAGGGCAAATGCAATAGCTCCAACTTCACAACCAGATTTCGATGAGGAGACTAATTCTGAAGAGATAGATGAGGAGAATGAAGAATCTAAATCTAGTGAAAATGAGAGCATAGAGATCTCAATTGATGATTATGATGCTTGAAGCCCTGAAAGTTCTTTAGGATGTTTGTGTTGATCTTTGAATAAATAGTCTTTGTTTCTAATGTATTTACTGAATTTGTCATCAATTAGCGCCTTGCTTTTTCTGCTGAGTTCATTTTTGGCACCTAGCACCACGGGCGATACAGGGGTCCTATCCCCTTGAGGGTGCTTTTTGCTTTTGATAACATTGGGCCAGTAAATATGCTTCTTAATCTAAAAGGATTAAACATAAAGTTATGAAACCATAGTTAACTACCAAGTAGGTGAGGTCAAATTTATATCCAACCTGAGACAAGGGCCATCTTATCATATTTTAAGTGCTACCGTGATGATATCATCGGAACCCCACCCCCACCCCCGCCCGCAAAAAAAAAAGGGAGAGAGAGAGAGAGAGAGAGAGAGAGAGAGAGAG